>JAFIRS010004772.1:0-74886 GCA_018342105.1 Gonioctena quinquepunctata
ATAATATATTTAATTCTACCCAAAAAATAATTATTTTATTGATCTTACAAATACGAAAATACCCGAAGCGTTCTCATTCTACATTTTATTTCTAATTCATTGTGAAAAAACATAAAACTCCATAAGATTGGATTGAAAATTTAAATCGTTTATCTGATCATTTGTTGTTTCCAGAATGAAGGAGAAAGATTCTTCCCTCAAAATAGAATAATACTGCCACACAAGACCAACAACAAAAGTAAATTTTTTTACTGATAATATAGTAAATTGAACAGAGAAGGATTATCCTAACTTCACATAATCTTAGAGGAAATTTTGGTATTCCTTTTATTCATCAATCTGTCCAAATTTTATTTTGAAAAAAGTATTTAAAACAAGTTTTTGTGGAGTTGAGACATTCATTCGTGTCATTTGCTGAAAATTATACATAACATGTGAGTTCTTTCCTGAGACACGTCTGAATGGAATGAAATTTCAATATCTCGAACAGAGAAAATAAATAAAATTAAACTTCTTAAGCAAAGCGGGAATTGAATGGAGGAGGATTATCCAACACTTCACCTAATCTTACGGGAAATTTTGGTATTCCCCCTATTTAAGATGTCTAGAAACCCTGGTGTATGCACTCATATCTGAAAATGTGTGGGATCAAACGTGCGACAATATGGCCTGCTTGATTTCTTAGATGGCGACCTGATTCGAATGATTGTTGAGTAGATGTCAACACCAAAGAGCAACTCTCCTAAGAAATTTATTCGGACAATGTTCAGTCCGCTCGAAATCAATCAAAGATGTGGAAGAACTAGATTCCCAATTCAGCCATTGTCTTCAATCATTTGGGCGATGGCGACCAGCGACAAACAGTTTAGTTTTCTTTATTACTACATCCACCTTCGAATCGAAGCTTGGCTTTCGCTCCTCGGTGTCGCCGCCGTTACAACGAATCAGTATTTTCCCAAGATTTTGGGTTATATTTATCTTGATTACGAATTACGACTAAAATGGCATAAAAAAGACACTGTCGGCCTAGAATTTGATTCTTGTTTGCTCTTGGCGTTTGGATTATTCAATTGTGGCGTTGAAAATCGAAATTCCGTTTTCATTTCGAGTTATTTATTTATTCAAAATGAAGTGCTTGGTTCCATCTTGTAAACTGAAATGAATTTTATGTAAGTAAATATAGTATATAATACCATTGTCTCTTTATATCAGTATAGAACTCTTGTCTATGCTTTAGACAATGATAGAACAATACAATTTAAATGATATTTGATTTCTGGAACACTCATTTATATTTTTTCAGGCTCACTCTTTCCGAGGCACGATGAGAGGAAGAAACAAAGATCAATTGAGTGACAAAATTGTGTCTGCAGTGGGCACTATCTAGGCAGGATGATGATGATATATTGTGGTAAAGAATTAAATCACATTATTGAGACCTGAGCTATCCCAAACTAAGTTTACAAAACCCTATTTACCGTAAATCCAAACAATTCAGGGAGTTTCAGGTTAGTTGATTAAGAGAAAAATGAAAAGCGAGTAGAGAAACATATATATATAACATTTTGAGTAGGTTATTTATTCATTTTGAGAAAAATTATCCATCTTATGGAAAAAATTACTTTATAGTTGGCTAGCAATAATCTAGTTATTTGTATTGATTACATTTTTTTGAAACCCATGTATTCATTTCAGGAGTTCGTAGATTTTGTTATCCACATCAGCAAACAGCAGGAATAAAAACATTGAGGTCAATTGAAAATCAGAATGAAAGGAATATCAGTTTGGTTCAATTTCACTGAGATGAAGGAAACCTGCTTTCAGAAAATCTTACCAAATAAAAGGAAAATATTGTCACTAGGTACTTTTGTAATATGACCAATGGATGAATTTTCTTCTTCAGAAGAGGTAAGATATTAATTGAATTGTTATGTTGGAATTTCATTACAAAAAAAAACAGTTAATCTCTTTAACCTTTCGAATATAAACTTGTTTTTCAAAAAAATATTCCCATTTAATGTTACACTCTGAAATTCAAAATATCTTGAACTACATTTGATGTTCTTTATTTTGTGACTATAGATATCAAATAGTCATTTATGCAACAAGTGCAAAAGTAGTATATTGCACTCGACGTGAAGTTGTCCCATGGGGCCGTCAGGCCGAGTTAACAACACGTCGAGTCACAAACGCTTCATGAGTTGCATACAATATTTTCTACGTTCATGCAAATAAAAAAATGTTTTATTTAGGTGGCACTAGTGTGGGAAAATAAAAAGCGTAATTAAATAGCAAAATATTTATTAATTAATTAGCACTATCGATTTGCATTGAGAAAGTTAGGAACGAATACCTATGTTAGGAACAATTTAACTCATTTTTTTATAAATTGTATTTTCTAGTAATTCCGTAATCCAATATGCAATAAATATGATTGAAAAAATAATATGAAATATGCAATTGTTTAAAATGTAATACAATATCACAGAAAATGGACTAAAAATAGCATCGATTTGAACGTTTATGTTTGTCATGATCACAAAACCTGTAGTAGAATGACAGATGAGTGCAATAAACATTTTATCAGAGGAACAAATAAAATCATGTATCATTGTATACTAGATGGATTGTGTTTCAAGTTGTTTCCATTCCAATGTTGAAAAAAATCCCTTTGATGCAACCTGTGCATTTTTTTATTAGCATGTTCACAAATACTGGAGAAAACATGGCAATATTTCAATCCTTTGTGTGAAATTTTTATATCTATGAAATCCTAAGCTTATCTTCAGTCTGAATGTCAATGTTGGTGACCATTCCATTCCCCCTCATAGATTGCAGCATTTGTAAACTATTAATACAGGAATTTCAATACTTTGAGAAATGATTTTCATTATCCATTCCTAAAATGTCTATTTCAACATATTTTCTCAAGAAAAAAAAGGACATTAGGGAAAGAAATGACAGCCTATAAAAATTTGGAAAGTTGAATCTTATTGAGTGGACTTTTTTTTCATTGAATACTTGAGAGTTGATATATCATTGAATGCATCTGCAGTTGTAAGTAATGGAAAGTTCATTCTACATTCCATACAATTGGACACTACTGTTGAAAAGCTATTAAGGACAAACAAGATTTTGGGAAAGTGTGGTATAAAGTTGCGGCTCTCTTTTGAGTTCTGCTATCATTTAACTGCCCATCAATGTACATATATCAATCTAATGAAATCGAATTCAATAATAAATATGCTTGAAACATTTTGAAATACCATAACTTCATGATAGAAAAGTGGGATGAGATTTCAAATATAATGGATTTTGACAATTTTTTTTTAATGTTTTTTAATTTTTAGGAGAAAATACTGTGCACAGGGAAACTAAAGTTCAAAAAGTCAACACTGCAAATTTAGTATTTATGCTAGATCCTTCCTGTAGATAAGAACCTGATGCAAAACAGAAAGGGTCACACATCATTCGCACCCCTAAAGCACATTAGAATTATATGAGGTAAAATTTATTTCTGTATACTTATGGTTGATAATTCATAATTGTGGAGGTTCTGCTTGAATTTACAAATTATTAAAGTTGTATTTTTTTAAATTGATTCAAAACTGCCTTTAGTATCCCTTTTATTTAATGCAATCTATTTCTTTGTGACAGATAACTTTGCATCACTGTGAAACAAAGTATCCACTTGAAGATAGCAATAGTGAAGGTTTCTAACGAGCAATGAAAAGTCAATAAGAGATATCAAAAGATTCATAACTACAGGTTGATATGAGGTGAAATGAATATGACTCATATTTAGTTTAGTTGGATAAAAGATGTTCCTTTGAAATGACCAAGCTATTTGTATGTTTGTCTTGTCTGTTTTGTAAGGCCATTAGGTGCAATTCACACAGAACAGGTGAGTGGTGGTGGCGAGGGACTGGCGTGGTGCAGACGTGGAAGTAGACTTGGTGTGCTCAATAAACACAGAAGGGATACGACGTCTGTCATTCGTCAGTTACCTACTTGTGAACAAAGTGAAAATGCTCTCTTAAAAAAGAAGGTGACCTGTTGGACCTTGTGAATGTATGTAACATATAAAGAAAATGAGATCTGGGTACATCGTTCGTGGTTAGATAAAGGAAAACCAGTGATTTGTTCAACGTTATGCGGAAGCTCAACATGAACCCTAATGTTTTCAAAGTAATCAGATGCACTTCTTTGTAGAACTCTATTTCAAATTTAAAGCAAAATATTCAATAATTAATTAGCACTATCGATTTGCATTGAGAAAGTTGGGAACGAATGCCAATGTTAGAACAATTTAACTCATTTTGATAAATTGTATTTTTAGTAATTCTGTAATCCATATGCAATAAATATGATTGAAAATAATATGAAATATGCAATTGTTTAAAATGTAATACAATATCACAGAAAATGGACTAAAAATAGCGTCGATTTGAACGTTTATGTTTGTCATGATCACAAAACGCCGTAGTAGAATGACAGATGAGTGCAATAAACATTTTATTGCACTAATGCAATAAAGAACCAGTTTTTTCACCATATATAGTTCAATAAGGTTTTGGTTTTTGCATGAGTGTAGAAAAATAATAAGTCCCATGAAAAAATGTGAAAAATTGAATTCCAGTTTCATATATTTTTTTGGGATAACCATGTTCTCATTGATTCTTATTTCTAGCTGATAACACCTTTTTCATGACAGGGTGGCCTGATATATTATACTCAGCATAATATAATTTACCCCACACAAATAATATTCAAACTCATAATATTTAAAATTGATATGAAATGTCAAAAACTAGTATTCAAATAAGTGATTCATGAATAATTTTTCATTTAATATTGATTTATATTTGTTGAAGGTATGAATGAAGAACAACTTTTCAATCATTCCCATCGAAACTTTACTAGGTACATTTGTGTTTTATATTTCACTTGACACAGTGTGAAAATTAATTATTCTTGAAATTTTCAGGAGGCAAATTCCGCATATGAAATAAAATTCAGCATATCTAGGGAAAATTCAGTATTTCTGTGTCCTGTCCATTTGGTGGATGAAGAAAAGCCAATACGTCCTCGACAACACAGGATCATTTGAGGTATATATTGTCATACACATTTATATTACCTCGCTTTCGTGTCTGTTCGGTACAAATCTTGCAATCGATTTTAAACTAACTTCCTGATGAGTTTTAAAACTTCAGACATAGCTCAGAACTAGTTGACAATGCAATATTAAGTCGCTTTCATGTCTGTATGTCTGTTTGTTTGTCTGTAGAACGTTTACGGAACAAAAAGTGAGGTTAGGATTACACAATATCTAAATAGCACCAACAGAATGATCGATGAGTCAATGAGCACTGAATTTAACTGCCTTCCAAATAGTCACTCAATGTAACAACTGAATGAATTACAAATAAATTAATAAATAACCTATTAAACATCGTTAGAATACAGAAAATAGTATGACACATACATTTCTCTGAAATTGAAAACAAGCAAATTAAAGGGTTCATTTTATGTATTTTACCATGTTTATATTAACTCGCTTTCGTTGTCTGTTCCTTTCTGGTACATATCTTGTAATAATAATAGCAATCCATTTTAAACTAACTTCCCGATGAGATACTTGATCTTCAAACATAGCTCAAAACTGGATGACAATGCAATATCAACTCGCTTACATGTCTGTCTGTTTGTCTAATAATAATAATAATAGTAAAGAGCAATCGATTTTAAACTAAATTAAATAAACCTGAAATTTGCCATATGTCTCTGTCATCATCTCATTAAGATGTCTTTTTAGTCCGTTTTATAAACGTGGTATATTAAAAAAATATATCTAAATTTCTGGTTGACGTTCAATAATTATTGGAATTGTTTTTTTTTATATTTAGTGGTTGATCGATCTTCACCTTACTTGATACACATATTGCATATGCCAAATATCTTTGCATCACATCAAAATAATGATTCACCTAGATATATAATCATTTACAGCTTCTACTATAAAAAAAACTCTTCGAACATTTTGTCCCATTGGTATGTAATAAAAAGTATATATTTATCAAATTTTTATGGAAAACCACTGTTAGATTGAAAAGTATGTAATTTTTCCTAAAATAAGATTTTCTAAAGTTTTACTCTGAATGAAAGTTATTAATTTTTTTGTAATTGTTTTTTAAAAAAAATATATCAGAATCAAATATATATATATATATATATATATATATATATATATATATATATATATATTTTATAATTTCTTGACCACATGTTTATTTTCTTTGTTTTCTCGAAATAAGGGCCTTAGTCAGTATATATATTTTTTATTTGATACGACATTTCAACAAACATTGTTCATGTCATCTTCAGGTAAATTCTTAAAGATTATGTAAAACATCTAAAGTTAAAAACAATACGTTACATAACATTAAACAAATATGATTAAAATTCAAAGAGACGTTCAAAACTTACAATATAATTTAACAGTTATTCTTTCAATATTTCGTGTTCATGTTGAAAAGGGAAACATTCTCAATTGAATATTGAATAGGAAGATTCTTCTGTAAAGTGAAAAATCCACGATAAAAATTAAGTTATTTTTGTGAATGTCCAACATAAAACGGGAATAGAAAATCAAATAACTATCTGAATAAAAATGCAATTTTCCACGCTGGACATTGAACTCCATCTGATAGATATTCTGAAAGGACCCTAACTCAATGAGTTCTTAATTAAGACGGGAATAGAAAATCAAATAACTATCTGAATAAAAATGCAAATTTTCAATTTTAGATTTTTTCTATTGAGTTAGGGTCCTTTCAGAATATATATCAGATGAAGTTCAATGTCCAGCGTGGCTTTAGCCGGGGAAGAAGTTGTTTTCTGTTGACATTCAAAAAAAAAATTAATTTTTATCGTGGATTTTTCAATTCATAGAAAAATCTTTCTATTCAATTGATAATGTTTCCCTTTTCAACATGAATACCCCACAAGAGGTTATCTTGAACGATGGAAGATAGTGACTAAAGTTTATCTTTCAGTCGCAGATGATTCCACATCTGATTTCATGAACATCCTGTTCATAGTTTCAAACAAATCAATTCGTGTTCATATTTCACAATTGGAATGAACATTGTTGAATATCTGAGATTGCTAGTATCGAGTTTGTTTTTATCTGTTATCGTTTTTTAAATACATTGGAGTGTTTGACATATTTAGTTGTAGTATGTAGGCTCTATTGTTATAATTTATGCAAGACTTTTTCGTGTCGAAATGTAAAGATCAGTTTATTTTCATTACTATTTTTTTCTTTTGTAAAAATTTCAACCTTGTCAAAATCGAATTTACGTTGATTTTCCTTTTCATGTTTAGACAATGGTGTGATGTCTGATTTTAATCGTATTTGTTTGATGTTATGTAACGTATTCTGTTTTTAACTCTACATGTTTTACATTATTTTTAAGAATTTGGGTAGTAAGATCATTCTTGCAAACTTATTTTATTTTTCTTTACAGATCAAGGAAATTGAACCTTGCAGATACAGTTTATTCAGAAGAGGAAAGAAGATAAAATGGCTGATGATTTGAAATTGCAATGGGAATTCAATTTAACAGAAAATATCGAAAACAAATGGAAAACTTGATATTATGTTATATAAAGATATAGATATTATGTTATATAAAGATATACCAATGGATGATTGATGAACCTGGCTAAACATTTTTGAGGGTGGGTTATGATTTTTTTCGATGCACAAATATAAACTACTCCTTCGATGGCCTGCAAATCAATCATCTCTTGGTATATCATTATATAGCCTTTCAGTAACACGTATACCAAATATTGACTTGGCAAAAAAATTTATGGTGGGTTTAGATTTTTTCGAAATACAAGTATAAACTACCCCTTCGAGGACCTGCAAATCAATCATCTCTTGGTATATCATTATATAGCCTTCCAGTAACACATATACCAAAACTGAACTTGGCTAAACATTTTTGATGGTGGGTCTACATTTTTTTTCGAAAAACAAGTATAAACTACCGCTTTGGCGGCCTGCAAATCAGTCATCTCTTGGTATATTATTATATAGCCTTCCAGTAATACATATATCAAAAATGAACTTAGCTAAACATTTTTGAAGGTGGCTTTTGTTTTTTTTGAAATATCGATGAGTATAAACTATTTCTTTGCCGGCCTGCAAATCAATCATTTCTTGGTAAATCATTAATATAGCATTGAATGAATGTGGTTTTTTGTGGAGGAACAATGTTTCTTGACATGTTTTTTGGGTAACCTCCCACAGTCTGAAAATGAAAATGAATCAGGAAAATCTATACAAGTGTACAAAGGGCAAACTAATTAGTTCACCCCGATAAATTACTGCGTTCACCAAATTATATTTCCTATAGAAAAAATGATTCGATTTCTCAGTAACTTTTCGTTCCCTTAATATGCCTATAAAAATAGTAAAAATTCAAAAGATACTTCTCTATATAGTTTTTGATTTGACGTTTCGGGGACTTTATCTGCCCCTGTTCTCAAAATCTTCTAAATCTCCTTTAATTGTTTGAATAATTTGGTTTTTTTCTTGCAGAGTCTTTTTCGCTTTTTCAACTGATTTTCCTGATCATATTTTCATTTTCAGACAGTGGAAGGTTACCAAAAAACATGTCAAGAAACATTATATATAGCCCTTCAGTAGTACATATTCCAAATATCCACTTGGCTAAACATATTTTAGGGTGCATTTTGAATTTTTATCTAAAAGCATATCAAATATATCTTGGTATATCATTCTTAAGTTTTTCATTTGTGTTGTGTTCGACCATTTTCTGTTAAATTGAATTCCCATTGCAATTCCAAGTCTTCAGCCATTCGATTTGGTTGAAAATTCGAAGGAATTTTGAATCACCCTGACGTCACTGATCATTTGGCCGCCAGATAAAAACGGCTGCCAGAAAAAGGCCGCCAACTTCACACTGATCTGCTAAATAGGGCTTTTTGAATTAATGCAAAGTTGAATATAATCTAAATTTGTAATTCAGAATTTTTAATGACTCTGTTATTGAATTACAATGAAACGAGAAGCACAATTCCTCAATTACTTCTTATTAACTTTGAGATATCACTAAAAAATGATATGAAGTTCCTTTTTTTTAAATAATCATTTTCATTTCAAATATATATTATCCATAGGGATAAGGGATTAATCATGTTTTGGCAATCCGCCAAAGGAAACTGTCGTTTTGTCCAATTAAATATTCAATGTCAAATTTCAGCAAAAAGTTGTAATTAATATTGAAATACATTTTTACAGGTTTTCTGAAAAACTCCAAAAATTATCTATAATATATAATAATAAAATATGATATTAAAATGCATTGGAAATGAAATGGAAGCCCCTCCTGTTGAATTGCAAGAGGTTCGGGCTCTCTACAGATTTCCCAACATTTTAAATATGATCTTGGGTAAAAGTAATTCAAAATAAATAAATTCTGATACAAATCACATTGAAATATTTATTTCAGTTGTATTATATATGTAATAGATTAAGATTATTTATGTTTCTTGGGTTCAATAAAAATTTATTATTATTTTACATCTCATTACATTGATTTTTCCCAAAAATATATGTCCAAAGGTTGGGTATTTTTTTTTCAGACGTAGCTCATTTTTTGAATAAAAAGCTTTGCCACATCTCTGTCTCTCTCTAGCATAGCCTGCAAAGCTTCTGGGCAAAATCATTCATTCTGACTGAATAACAACATTTTGAAAAGGTCTTTGTGGAATTCTTCACATGACGTGAAGTATTGCCTTGAGTGTTCAAGAATTTGGTTTGGTTTGCTCATGCCAGCCTTTTCTGAAACTGGTTCTGGAATCCAATGGTTGTCTTGGAGTGGCTCCGAACTGGAAATATTAATAATAAAACACTATTTAAATAGGTTCAATAAAATATAAGTAGTGTGTGTTGTTTGGGAATAAAGAGAAAAAATGGTTTGAAAAAATCGTCAATAAATATTTTTGGTGAAAAATATGTTGTCTATACCTATATTTAATATGTGTCATTATCATTTTTAGTTTGGGAATTAAATTGAATGCCCGAAAATCAATTGATTACAAAGGCGGTGCCATGAAAATAATTTTTTAAGATGAAAAAGAAACCAAACATTCTCCAAACCCTTGTGATCAGAGGAAACCAATTGTTTATTTATTTTTTTCATTAAGACTTTGCTCTTTCATATATTTTTTTCACTTTTATCCTTGTATCATGTTGCTCGCTAGATTTTCCAACTTACGAACGGTCACTTAAATTCAACTCTCTCAAACTACTAAGGAATATAATTTAAAATTTCTGAGAAAGTGCTATGAATGCTAATTTATTATTTTCCACTTGGAAATAATGGTGACACGCAGTCGTGGATAGTCATAAAGTAAATTTTCCTCCTACAATCAATGAATCTTGTTTATTTAGTATATCTCTTGAAAGGGTATTGTGAAATTTTGATAATTAATTGAGGAATTTATAAGCATTATTACATGAAATGTTGATCTATTCAGCAATTGCAAATGATAATATTTTTTGGTTTAATACATTGAACTGTGAGAATTTTTCTTTTGAACTTCAATGAGTGCATATATTTACCAACAACGGATAACTCAACTGTTCATTTTGAATATCAATTTCGTTTTCAGACTTTAATAGAATATAATCAATATGGGTTGCTTTTTTGGGGCTAATATTTCGATCATTTTTCATACGGTATTTTCATACCTTTAAGTTATGTTTGTATTCATAACCTCCATAAGTTGGAAGACACATCGTATTGGTGTCCAGAATCCTATGACTTTGAACGTTAAATTTGAGTTAAAAAATACCTTTATTGACATAGGAAAGGTCATCGTATCTCCTGAAGTAATTGGGAGCACAAAGTTTGTGCTCAGTGAGAGATTGTGCAAGTAGGTAACCCAAAATTGTGAAAATCGATGGAGACTATAAATTTAGCCAAAAATCAAACTATATATCACAACCGAAACTTTTAGGACCAGGCTTCGATTTGAACTCCAGAACAGTACTTATGGAATATATCATGCGTCAACACAATCTAAGCTCTGTCGTTAATTCATTTGAAATGCAAACAAAATCTTTAGAATTTATGCTTGGTTTATGCAACGTTCCCAAGAACTAAGCGAACTAATAACTAGGATTCAACACTAGCAAATCAATGAGCGCGTTTATGGAACCCCTAGTACAAGAACTAAGAACCATGACTAGAAAGTTGCCCAACTTTTAACTAAGAACTTTGGTTCTTACTTGAAAGTTGGGCAACTTTCTAGTCATGGTTCTTGTACTAGGGGTTCCATAAACGCGCTCATTGATTAGCTAGTGTTGAATCCTCAGTTATTAGTTCTTGGGAACGCTGCATAAACCAAGGGTTTAAAATTATCGGAGAAAAAGTCCCACTTATTGATTCCATAAACTTTTAAAATGTGTTATATTAGCAATTTCACTCACCTGCATTG
This sequence comes from Gonioctena quinquepunctata, assembly GCA_018342105.1. NCBI lineage: Eukaryota > Metazoa > Arthropoda > Insecta > Coleoptera > Chrysomelidae > Gonioctena > Gonioctena quinquepunctata. The sequence continues at coordinate 11,542 of JAFIRS010004772.1, forward strand.
GTTCGGCAAAAAATCGACATCCTGTGACTGACCACACAACATACAAACACGATCCATTTCAATGAATACAAAACATTGGTAATTATAACTGAGTTCTGCAGAAATAACAATTCACAAATCATAACCTCAATCGGATTGAAAAGCATTCAAATTTTCCAATTGGTTGGAAGTTTCATAAGTTATATGTCCGTATTCCGCAGCAGTGTGCAGGTTGCCTAAGGTTGGCGAATGCATATTGTAATGGCCAAACAGATCCAATTCGTTGAACTATGTCAATTTGTCACCATCTATTGTGAAAAATTTGAAGTAGGACGCGGGAATCTCTACCAAAAAGTCTAAACAAAATCGAATCAGTACATACACCAGGGTTTCTAGGCATCTTACCCCTATTTATCAATCTGTCCAAATTTAAAGTATTTAAAAAAGTTTTAGTGGTGTAGAGACATTCATGCATTCATTGATGTCATTTGTTGATAATTATACAAAACATGTAAGTTCTTTCCTGAGACACGTCTGAATGGAATGAAATTTCAATATCTTGAACAGAGAAAATAAACAAAATTCAACTCCTTAAGCAAAGCGGGATTAATTTTTGATACGGCTTCGTCGATTTGAGTCTTGCCGCTTGGTGTTACCTACGTATTTTGCCTCATAAACACGAACTCGAAGTGAAAACGCGTCGTTCTCAAATACTTTCTGAGGTTCAAAGATCAAGAAAAGTCACTTTTCCGCCTCTTTTAGCAATGAGGAATGTTCAAACACATCTTAATTATGATTTATGAAATTTGTTAGGCCTTTTCCACTATCCACATACATTTTGAACAAGCACCGACTTTGAATTTGTGTTCATGGGACAGAAATACATAAGCACCAACTCGGTGGAGCCGTATCAACAGAAAATTAACCATACAAAATTGGTACGCACTACAATTGTTCATAATTAGAATTATTTCGGACACTTCTTGAAAATTATATATTACACCGACATAAGAACATGGAATAGTTTGTTCTAAAATATGTTACATCGATTTATCAAGTGGGCTGGTGTCCCCCAGTTTGTCCCAATATTTTACAGGTATAAGTGAATACACCATGGTTTTTAGACATCTTATTCGTGACACAGACACTGACAGATGTGTTACATATTTTTCGTTCGTTTATCAATTCACAATTATATTGTTCATTTTGCAATAACATTGAGCTATCATATTCAGATTCAGTTTCAAACATGGTCCTCACGAGCGGATGAGCAATCAGTAGTAATGAATGACGAAAAATTAACCACGAGCTGCAACAATAAGGGCGAAACAGTACAGCGGTGAAGAAATCAAGCGGACCAGACAATTCAGTGAAAACGACCATAGAATACGAACACAACTGGTGATCCTTTCCTAATCCCAATCCATTCCTTTCCTAAGCGATTCAAATTGTACTGTTTGCGAGATTTTAGGCATATTCAATAGAAAATGGCTGAACTCAAACAATTAATTGAGAGACGGGCTACTATTGAGTCAGGATTAACAGTTTTTATAAATTTCTTGAAAAGTATTTCTGACAATCCCGAAGTCAGTCAACTAGATCTTACTAATATGAGTAAGAGGTTAGCGATTGTCGAAAATTATTTTACCAACTTTAATGATTATCAAGCTGAAATTGAATTACCGTGTGATGATTCTGAGGCTGATGAGCAATTTATGGAAAGGGAGCAATTTGAAAGTTCATATTTTGAGGCCGTATCACGCGCAGAAAATATGCTACAAAATCAGGGTGATAAAAATAATGAAATTATATCCATCCATTTGTGTCCACATTCAGTACATTTGAATGATTCATCAAGTCATGGTATAAAACTTCCTAACATTCATTTACCAAAATTTACTGGAAAATTCGAAGATTGGTTGGTATTTAGGGACATCTATAAAAGTTTGATCCACGACAATAAAAGACTAAACAATATACAGAAATTTCACTATTCGCGTGGTGCACTTGAGGGAGCTGCAGCTGCTTCAATATCTAAAATAATATAAATAACTGACAATTATGAAGTACCATGGACTACGATCACGAATAGGTTCGATAACAAAAAAAAGTTAATCTATGAGCAACATAAAGCAATTTTCTATATAGAAAGTATACAAAAACAAACATACGAGACAATTCAAGGATTTAAAGATGATATCAATGAACATTTAGGTTCCATCGAACAACTGGGACAAAATATTGAAAATTGGGATCCTTTGTTGATTTTTTTGTTAACAAATGAACTTGATCCAGTATCAAATTTAGAGTGGGAACGAGGAACAGCCAAATAAGACGATTTGACAACTATTGATTGATTTCTTTCGTTTTGGCAAAGACGTGCTGATTTTGTTGATACCCTTGAATCTAAAAATTATCTGCAAACAAATAAGCAGGATTTTAAAAGTTTTTCAATGAATGAACAATTGAAGCACACTAGTGCTAGATGTTTGGTTTCTGCAGATTATAGTTGTATTTATTGTATTACTCAAGAAAAGGAGTTCGATGAAAAATCGAATCTATGCTATAATTGCTTGAGAGCTGGACACCCTACTAGAAGGTGTAAATTGGGACCCTGCAAGGAATGCAAAGCCTGGCATAATACTATCCTGCACGATAAATTCGAGACGCGGACGACCACTTCAACTACCAACGCGATCGCGGAGGCAAGCAATGAGACGAATACTTTGACTACCTTGAGCAGAGCCGTGGAAGTTCCAACATCGGAACATGTTATTTTATCAACAGCGCACATACTCATTGCTGATAAATTCGATAATTACCATATGGCAAGAGCTTTATTAGATTGTGGGTCTCAAACTTCGTTTATAACGAAGCATCTATGGAAACGATTGGGCACAAAAAACTAATTTAACAATTTTTGGTATAACAAACCCCAATTCCAAGGTCAATAAAAGGTGAAGTGTAGCAATAATGTCAATGCATACCAAATTCAAGGCAATGCCTAATTTCCTATTCTGCACAAAGTCTTGGGCAATTCCCAATAATACAACTTCAGCTGACCCGCTATTCTACAATCCAGGTCCTATTAATTTGCTCATCGGAGCCGATATATTTTGGAATATTTTGGGATCAAATGAAATATCATTGGGTAAAAACATGCCGCCATCATATGACACCTCATTAGGATGGGTTGTCTCGGGGCAATTAGGCATTGGGGAAGCAACACATGTTTCCGGCCATTTGAACGGCAATCAAGAGTTCCTAAGTACTATATATAAATTTTGGGAAGTCGAGTAACTTCCGTAAAGCAAGAAATTATTCTAAATTGTGAAACAAACCTTTCTAATACTACAACTAGAGACGCGGAAGGATGTTTTGTAGTCACTATGCCCTTGAAGCAATATCCGACAAATATAGGGGATTCGCGATCACAAGCTGAGAAACGTTTCTACACATTGGAACGCAAATTTCGAGAAGATGCTCAATTCCAAAAGCGCTATGAAGAGTTCATGGCAGAGTACCGGGATCTGCTTCATATGAACCTAAGTGATAACAAAAATGACACTTGCGAATACTTTATACCTCATCATGGGGTAATCAAGGAAGATAGTCTGACTACGAAGTTGAGGGTAGTTTCCGATGCTTCGACCCCATCTAGCAACGGTATGTCACTAAACAAAATTCAGGCTGTCGGTCCAGTCCTGCAAGACGATCTATTGTCGATGATTTTGAGGTTTCAAAAAATTGATTTTGTCATTTCAGCTGACATCGCCAAGATGTACCGATTGATCACACCAGCTCAGAGATATCTAAAATAAATCTTCTGGCGTAATGATCCGTGGAAAAAGTTATGTTTAAGTTGTAAATTCACATCTTTCAAGAAGGGAAGGTGTGTGCGGTGTCAGTTTGCAGAAACAGAAGCAATGATGCAGGTAAATTATCCATACGGTTTCCCAATGATACATCTACTCAAAAGAAATGGTTCACAGCGATGAAACACCCAAGAAAACTTGTCGACGGCATAACAACAAAGTGTTGAAGATAGTGTGTTGTTTTTTTGTAATTTGTGTTCACTTTGTATATAGGAAAAATAATGTTAATCAGTATTTGTCAATTTAACATTTTGATAGAAGTCAAACTTGTATTGAACGTTTTTTAATATATCTGCAAGTTATTAGTACTATTCCCGTTTAATTCCATATTATATCCTTCATAAGACGTATTCAGACACCGGGTAGGTGATTCTCGAATATCTAACATTTGGCGACCGTGACAGGACCCCGACTATTGGAAAAGGTGAAGAAGATACTTGCAGTGCAAAGAAGTTCATTTGACCATACTTTTGACGATGTTTTGAAATTGTTCAACGAAACAGTCTTGGATAAGATTAAAATATTCAGTAGAATCAGTCTTCTAGAACAGAAAATCGAGATTTTGATGGATTTATACAAACAGGTTTTAGATTTTCTGTTGGACGATGATGATGCTTTGCAAAAGGAGATCTCAAAAGCCGACGATTATTCTGCAAAGTATTATGAGGTGAAATTTATGGCTGACAATATCTCAAACAAAGATTTCATCGCAGATAATCTATCTCAGTGTTCTAGTAACTCTAAAAGAAAACTAAAGTTACCGAAGATAGAATTCAAAAAGTTTGGTGGTGAAATAAGAGACTGGCTTTCTTTTTGGAGCCAATTTGAGAGAGTTGACAGTGATGAACTCATTGCTCCAGAAGATAAGTTCCAATATTTGATTCAAGCTACAATACCTAATTCGAGAGCTCGTCAGCTTGTTGATAGCTACCCTCCCAGTGCAGGAAATTACCCTAAGGTAATTGAAAGCTTCAAAAACAGATTTGGGAGAAAAGATCTTCTGGTAGAATTCTATGTGCGTGAATTGCTGAAGCTAGTACTTAATAATCTTTCAAACAAAAATAGACTAAGTTTTCTTTACGACAAAATGGAATGCCAGTTACGTGCTTTAGAGACTCTCGGTGTGAACTCAGAAACTTGTGCGGCAATGTTATATCCTCTAGTGGAGTCTTGTCTTCCTGAAGATCTCATACGAGTGTGGCAGAGAAGCAGCTTTTACGATACTGAATCTACTCTCAAGGATCGCCTAGACAAATTGATGAATTTTCTCCGAAAAGAGGTTGAAAACGAAGAAAGGATCACTTTGGCAATGTCGGGTTTTGACATTCAAAGCAAATCCAAAGTAAAAAATGATACTCCAAAACATATTTTACCAACCGCTTCTGGGTTAATCAATAATAAATATCATAAAAAGTGTAATTTCTGTAGTGGGATCCATTCGAGTGAACTTTGTACCGAGGCCAAAAAGTGGACTTTATTTGATCGTAAGGAAAAATTGATCGAAAAAGCATGCTGTCACCAATGTCTGAAATATGGACATATCTCTAAAAAATGCCGTGTAAACGTAACATGCACTATTTGTGGTGGTAAACATTTTGCCATTATATGTCCAAAGCCTGATGAACCACAATCCAAGTCAACTGAAGTCATTGAGAATGTGGAGAACAATTTATCTAATAGTTCCTATTCCGAAGTTTTTCTGCAAACATTATCTGCGAATTTAAATGGTTCCAATAAATCTAGGATAGTTCGAGTAATTATCGATACTGGATCACAGAAGTCATATATCACGAAAGCAGTAGCTGAAGAGATGGGTTACGATTGTTTACGAAAAGAAGGAATCATTCATGCCCTATTTGGTGGTTCAAGAACGAATGCTGTGAAACATAACTGTTATCGCATAAGACTAAGTAACTTGAAGAATGAATATGCTTGTAACTTTGCAGCACTTGATCACTCTATCATATGCAGCAATGTAGCTTGTATATGTGAGGGCCCATGGATCGACAAGTTACAAGCTGTTGGTATTGAAATTACTGATTTTCGAGAGGAAACAATTGACGTTCTGATTGGTGCTGATATAGCGGGCAAATTGTTCACTGGGAATCGTTACGAGTTGGAATGTGGTCTAGTAGCACTAGAAACACGTTTAGGATGGACATTGATGGGAAAACTCGAAAACAACAATAAAAGTAAAAAATCGTCAATGGTGATGTCTATGTTTTCTGAAAACGAATCAATTGCTGATTTGTGGAATCTAGATGTTCTTGGTATATCCGATCCTGCAGGGAAAAGAACACAGAAAGAAACTGAGGATTTTGTCAAGGCACATTTCCTAAAGACGATTACTAGAAACAATGAAGGCAGATATGAAGTTTGTATGTCTTGGATCGAAGACCATCCCCCTCTACCGAGCAATTATGGAATATCCAAAAAGCGGCTTGACTCCCTGATGAATAAACTGAATAGAGATTGCTATCGTGATCAATATTACCAGGTTTTCAGAGAGTGGTTGAATGAGGGTATCATCGAGGAGGTTCCAGAAACAGACTTGCTGAAAGAGGGACATTATTTACCTCATCGTCATGTGGTGAAAGAAAACAGCGCAACGACCAAAATACGACCTGTATTCGATGCTTCTGCTCGGGAGAAAAGTCAGCCATCTCTGAACCAGTGTCTTGAGAAAGGAATCAATTTAATCGAGCTGATACCATCTTTATTAATGAAATTTCGCTTGTCAAAATTTGGACTGATTTCTGACATAAGAAAAGCATTTTTGCAAGTAAGCTTAGATGTCAAAGAAAGAGATTTCCTACGTTTCCTATGGTTTGATGATACAGGGGTGATGAAATCGTATCGTCATACGAGGGTAGTTTTTGGAGTTACTTGCAGTCCGTTCCTATTGGGAGCAGTAATTGAATACCATTTGAAATATTGCCTCGAAAATTCTCAGAATGATGAAATGAGATCTATTATCACTAAATTACTCAAGAGTTTTTATGTGGACAACTGTGTTACGAGTCTGGACAGTAAAGAAGAAATTCAGAAATTTATTGAAGTTTCCACGGAGTTATTTGCAAATGCAAAGTTTGATCTGAGAGCATGGGAGCATTCGAGTTTTGGTGATTATCCAGTAAACACCGACATTTCTTCAGTTTTGGGAGTCTGCTGGGACAAAACTACAGATACTTTACAGTTGAATTCAGAATGGTTTCGAGAAATTGATACAGAAATAATTACGAAACGGGTTATTTTGTCCGCAGCTCATAGACTTTTCGTGTCCAGTTTCCCTTTGCCCTAAGATATTATCACAGAAGATATGGGCGTTGAAAACAGGATGGGACATTGAGGTACGGGAAGAAATCAAGAGGAGTTTTTTGAAATGGTTCGAAGAAATTCCAACTCTCATGGGTTTGGAAATCCCTAGATGGGTTTTCAATTCAATTGAAGGAAGAAACCACTGCAGTTTGCATGTTTTTTGCGATGCTAGTCAACAAGCTTACGCTACAGCCATATTTCTGAGATCTGAAACGTGTGACGGCGTTAATGTTCAACTTGTACAAGCCAAATCTAGAGTTTCTCCTGTTAAACGAATGACTATTCCTCGACTTGAGTTGCTAGCCAGATTATCCAAAACGGTTACTGACACCATCGATCCTAGTCTGTTGGTTTATTGGTGGTCTGATTCGACAACAGTCTTGTCCTGGATAAAAGATGATGAAAAGTGGAAGCCTTTCGTTTGGAACCGAGTGGAAGAAATTCGAAGTTTGTCTAATAAAAATGCATGGTATCACGTTCCCGGAAATCTCAATCCAGCAGACCTTCCTTCCCGAGGTTGTTCACCGAAACAACTGATCGAGTCAAAATGGTGGGAGGGGCCTGAATGGCTGAAGGAAAAAACTGGCCCAATCAGAATTACGTGAAAGATGAGGAAGAAATAGAATCTGAGAAGGGAAAACGTATTATTTCAATGAATTTGTCTGCTGAAGTCGATTTTTCCTGGTATTACAAACGAATTTCGAAATATGAAAAAATTATTTGAGTATTCGGATGGATCAGAAGATTTATTACAAATTGCCGTTGTCATAAGAATCATAGGATTGTAGATGGGGAATTAACCTTGTCAGAGGTGGATTCGGCAGAAAAAATTGTCATAAATATGGTACAATCTGAAGCTTTTGATGGACTTGAAGATGCTCAGTTGAGGAGTTTTTGTTCTTTCATAGATGGTGATGGAATCATTAGAATTAGATCCAAGGTTTCCGAAAGAGATGACTTACTGGATTTCCGTTGTCCAATCATTTTACCATCCAAGCATCCTGTTGTGAGTAAACTTATCCATGAAAAACATTCAAAATATATGCACGTTGGTGTTCAGAGTTTGCTCAGTCTTCTACGAGAAAAATTCTGGATCATCAGAGGAAGAAAACCAGTAAAATCCATAATTTCAAGATGTGTAATATGCCGCAGATTCAATGCCAAACATATTGAAGTTGCACCAGTGCCACTGCCTGAAAACAGAGTACGGCAAGCTCACATATTTGAAGTCATCGGTGTGGATTTGGCAGACCCACTTTATATACGGAATGGAGATAAAGTATGGATATGTCTGTTTACTTGTGCCATTTATCGAGCTGTTCATTTGGAACTGTTGTCGTCACTTTCTACAGATATCTTTTTGCAATCATTCAGAAGATTTGTGGCGAGGAGAGGTAGACCTTCGACTGTATACAGCGATAATGGAACAAACTTTGTTGGTGCCGAAAATGCTTTTTCAAAGTTAGATTGGAAAAAGATAAGTATCTATAGTACTGCCGAGAGAATATCGTGGAAATTCAATCCCCCGACAGCTGCTTGGTGGGGCGGTTGGTGGGAGAGACTGATTAGAATAATCAAAGACCTTCTTCGAAAGGTTTTGGGGAAAGCTAGTCTCACTTATGAGGAATTATCCACTATTCTTTGCGATTGTGAATCAATATTGAACTCTAGACCCCTGACATATATGTCTGAGGATAGCAAAGATCCCGTACCATTGACCGCTGCTATGTTTCTGAACGAAATTCCTGAGTGTGGAGTACCAGATCTGGATGCTGTGGAGAGTTCAGATTTCAGGAAGCATTTTAGATACAGAATGAAATTGAAAGAAGATCTTCGTAGAAGATTCAGGAACGAGTACTTGGGACAACTCAAATTATCGTCGAAAAAACATATTGGAAGAGAAATCAAAGTTGGTGATATTGTTCTGATAGGAAATGACAATGCGAAACGGTTAGATTGGCCTCTAGCTTTCGTTGAAGAATTGATACCTGGTCGGGATGATAAAGTACGACTGGTAAAATTGAAAACTGCAAAAGGATCGACGCTAAGGCCTTTACAGCGAGTGTATCCTTTAGAAATGAATTGCATCAATGACTTGGATTTTTTAAATATACCTGCAATGAAGGATACTGAAAAAATTACTCAGAGGGAGGAAACTGATGTTGAAAAAGAAGGAGATGAAGAACATTCTGAAAGAACCGAAACACCCCCGATAACAACGAGATATGGAAGAGTAGTCAAGCCTGTTCGGAGACTTTCCATGTAGTATATTGAGTTGTTGAACTATCTTCAATCAACTCAAGGTGGGAGGATGTTGAAGATAGTGTGTTGTTTTTTTGTAATTTGTGTTCACTTTGTATATAGGAAAAATAATGTTAATCAGTATTTGTCAATTTAACATTTTGATAGAAGTCAAACTTGTATTGAACGTTTTTTAATATATCTGCAAGTTATTAGTACTATTCCCGTTTAATTCCATATTATATCCTCCATAAGACGTATTCAGACACCGGGTAGGTGATTCTCGAATATCTAACAAAAGCAACTCCGTGTTTACGTCCCCGTAAGAGTTCTAGGTATATACACTCAGAAGGAAAATAATGCATTTTCAATTCCCTCCCGACTTCTGAAGCTAGACAATCCAAACACAGACTGTATGCTTTCTTATTTATTTTATGCTCTGGGGTGATTTTTCCTTTGATTTCTACTATGAAACCATCGCGTTTCACACATTGCGCACTTCCGCACTAAAAAAGTTCAAATTATCTATAAAAAAATCGTTCACCATATCCCTGTCAACCTTTGGTGAGTTTTCTGACGCAGCTTTCACGTATGATTCCTCCAATTTACTCATCTTCGAATGGCACGCCCACGAAAAAAGCATTAAGATTTTTCAAACATTCGCCACAAAATATTTTTTGACAGATACATTTGTCAATTGAAACTCAGCGACGTAGCCGTTTTCATTTTCAACCTGTCCTCGAATCTGATTGGTCATACCCATTCTGGGTCATCACAACACTTTGAACACAACATATATGAACTGACTTGATAGGATCATTTAGTTCCTAGAAATTTCGAAAAAAAAAAGTTGAAAGTGTGTTTTTGATAGAATTTTGACTGGATCTTTGATTTAAATTGATAAAAAAATTGTAAGGGAAATCCTCATTCCAGCCATTTGGCGTTTCCTGAAGCCAAATCGCTTCGCCGGGATAATTTTGAGTATTTTCTGAAGGATCAAAAGTCTGTCCGAGATAATTTCATCGCTCACTTTGGCTGCTATGCTTAACAATGAAATGAGGCGGTACTATAACGGCTTCTTTCAGTGCCCCTTGGTAGTACGGGGTACGTAGTATCGCATTTATTATATGCTCTAGTTTCATCGTTTGTTCGAAGGTTGTGACGATGTGGTAACTTGATTACTCTCGTCTTAATGGATTTAAAAGATTTTCACGACTTTTCGAATGCTTGTATTTATATATATACTTGGTAGAAAACGACAAATCAACGGAGTCAACAAACAGAAGCCAGCCGCTCATTTGTGATTTCGGTCAGCAGACCCTGAATTCCAGGACAACAACCAACGTCACCACGGAGGCAGCTATAGCTACCTGCGTGACATCCGAGTCCAGGAATATAAATATGAAAGAGAGTAATATCGAGGGGACCGTTAAAAACAAAATGGAACGAATTCAATGGACATAGCCCTCAGAGTAAAGTGTTAATATATATATATATATATATATATATATATATATATAAAACCCAAGAAAAAAATCAAAAGGAGATCACCTGTTGTCTTCCTCGATTTGGGACAAGCGGGAATTAGGGACGAACCGCCGAGGCGTGGACTCAGCGGATCAGGATGCAGGTGGTACACCACATCTGATCCGCATAAGTCTAACTGGGAAAATCAGGAGATGTTACTCAAAAACATGTAAACAGGGGAAAAACTAATTAGTATAACCACCACCATAACCAATATCTCCATGATACAGAGATCAGCCTGTGTATGCATAACGATGATACTAAACATCACTCTTCTACACATCGTGCTGGAAAGTGTGGCGAACAAAACACACATAAGATGGGGAAAACACGCATGAGATAGGGAAATACACAAGACTATACTACCTTCTGGAGATGATCGAATCAGGGACATGCCCCAGGATGCTATACGCCTAGCTATGAGTCTAGCTTTGTGAAAGAATTAACCACCAAGCTGAGCAGCAAAAGTAAGTGGGAATAAAATACCATTTCGGAACTGAACAGGTACGCCATCAAATGGTACATAGGTGGAAAACTGGATTAGGAAGGTTTGGGCCTAGAACCGAATACTCCCGAAGTCTGGGCAAATCCCCAAGCATTTATTAATTGACAAATGCGACCAGTTCAGCATCGTGAGAAATTACCGCAGACAAGAGATAATCTTGTCTGATAGTCAAGCGAACGAACTGAGCAGGCATAACAAGGTCACCCTCCTGTGTGTTCCAGTGAAAGAGGGTGGGACACCATTTTCGGGACTTGAACCCTTTTGCAATAACACAATATTGTGAAATCGAAAAAGTGAAGTGTATTAAGAAGTCCAAATATTGGGAATATCTTCAAGTGATAAGACTTCTGGGGACTCACAAACAAAAATATCTTTCGAATGCATCACTATAAGCAGAAACAAACTAGGAATATTAATGGGAATCTTGAAAGGCCACTGCTGACTGAAAGGACACTTGACGAAACTGGGATTAGTGGAGCAAGCAGATCGCTGATTTTGCCAGGAGGAGGACGGAATATCCATCCACATCCTATCAGACTGCGCAGCTCCAAGACACCAACACTTGGGAGCATATGAGATAGAAGAGACAAGCTCACCCAACTTGAAGCCATCGCACATTCTGAACTTTCTAAGAGGCATAGGACTAGAAGATTAGCTATGAATGTCGGAAAAACCTCCACCGCAGAGCAAGAAAAGGGGACAGTGTACTTATCACCCCTAAGCATATACATACTTATATTTTATAGATACCATATATATTGTTACTGTTATTATATTTCAGGGATGAATACTCAGGATGTCCGGGGGTTGAAAGCACTCTGCTTCATTAAACTAAAAATATAGTTACCAGAAATTAGCTAAATCTGAATTCAATTACTTTGGATTAATGGAGTTCAATATCGAATAATATCAATAATTGAAAAGTAGGTGAAAGTTTTGAAAACCGTTATTCATAAAATATAGGAGGCATGCGTAACACAACGTATTAGTGCAAAGTATGGAACTATAAAATTATATTGAGAGAACTGGTATTGAGATTACGATTGACTTTTGTTTATAATAGAAGTGACGGACTGTCAGAGATGAGAAAAACCAGTCTTTCAGAAAGAGAATTAAAAGTTGATGTATTCTGAAAGTATTATTCATTATTACGATACAATTGTAACAATTCTATAGAGTAGATAAAAGTCAAGGCTAATTGAATTTATGATTTGAAAACGGAACACAAATTGCCATACTCAAATATGTGATTAAAATTTCATATGAAACATTTTCACTTTGGATAGAGATTTCGTAGAAAATCGAATGAGTCATTCAATTTATTAATAGTTGGAAAAGATTCAATATGCCGAAGAAGTACAAAACACAAAAATAAAACTCACCCTTTTGCCACAGATTGTAGATTTCAGAAACATAATTTTCATCAAACGATTTCTGAATTATTATTATTAATTAGTAATTGTTTCAATTTTTTCTTTAGTTATTATTTTAAGTAATTGAATAGCAACTTTTCTCTAACGCGCACTTGATTCTAGATGAAAACATTATCCCGTTCCGATATTTTTCCAAGTCTTTTAGTTATACATTTCGATTATTTCTATTCGATCGTCAACTGAATTTTGATCTGACAACATACTTCAAGATGCGTACATAGACTTTACTTGGTTGAGTCGAAGTGAGTGAATGAGTTTGGAGGTTTGAATGAGGATGATTTTTATTTTCAATCCTTTTTATAGTACTTCGTGGTTCCCCACGAGGCTATTTGTCTACCGTCATAATAGTTCGTGATGACAGGTTTTATGATTATTTTTGAGATTCGATTATAGAACTCGCGGTTCAGATAGGAGTGAAAAACCAAGAGTTGTTTTTTGTTTGGGTTATTTCATCTCCTAATTCATTACGTCCTATGATATGTTTATAAGCCGTTTATAGTGGTAACACACGTGGCAATCATTATTTTTACTCATATGTAGTGTGTTGAAGTTATTCTCATCGCGCCGCGGTAAAAATGACCTTTTTGAAATTGAATCGAAGGTTTATTATATCTCAGCGGGGGACGTGCACATGTTTTTGATTTGATATGACTTTCATACGCATCGGTATCACATGTGTGAAAGTTCATTAAGAACATTTTTTTATTGGGTCGGATGTCATCTAATCTTTTGACATGTTTATCACTCAATGGATTTCTCTTTATTATCATCTGGAAGCTATTTCCGAATGCATTTTCGACTTCTGGGATTATTCGTTCAAATTGTTTTTTATATTTTAGGTGGCCACTTCTTCACACATATGAATTCGTTATTTCTATATATGTATATATACATATATAGACATAACATTATGTGGCTGACAATTTGATATTATTCCTCATCCATTTGTATGGGGACTCGAAAATTCATCTTCATACCCGAACAGTGCAAAAACCTTATGAGTTCATCAAGTACTTGAAATATTTAGGGAATGCATTTTCGTCGGATCGGCCAAATGATGGTTGATCTAGGATAGTCTTAAAGAATCCACATCAAAGAATACCTTTGCTCAATTCTCATAGCTGGTCAAAAGGGATATTCTGGATGATGTAATAGATTTAATCAAACTAATCATACACCTACAATGAAAAAAAGTGTCCATCCAATTTTACTCAAATCGTTTCATCATTGACCTGCCACATTTTGCCACACAAAAATTTTGTTTTTGAACCAATGTTTTGCTATAACATGCACTTTATAAAACCGAATACAACGTGATATTCATTTCGAATCAAATCGGGTTCTTCAATCGCAAAAATTATCCACCACATTGAAGCAGCTGTTACTACTTAGGTACTTAAAAGATTATCTGGTCACCCTTTGATCCGGCTTGAAAAATAAATCATACCGTACTTGCAGTGGAAATGAGCATATGATATTTAAATTAATTTTTCTAATTTTGACATTTGAAGTGACACTTTTAAAAACTTGTTGATGTTATCAAATGTTTTACTTTTCATCAGCAGTTGCGAAAAGTAAAATTTTTCATAACTGGTGTTGAAAAGTGAATTTCATCACCAGTTGCAAAAAATACAGGAATAAAATTGTTACAATTTTGAGGCTAAACTACTTGAAGTACCTCTTCATTATTATATTCTCTATACATATTATGAAGATTGAATTTTATTTTAATTCAATACATAATATGTATGATAAAAACTAATTATAAATATTGATAAATATAATTTGAATAATTGGTTATATTGACCCCAGCTGACAACGTAGTTTTCTATGTAACATTAATTTCCGTTTTTTCCATGGAAGTCTCTCCTAGGATGAGAACACGCTTTTAACGCACTAAAAAGTAAAGAATAATTTCAATATCCAATGACTATGCCAAAAAGCGTGGGGTGCTTTGTCGAAATCAATCAAAATAGTCCAAGATCCCAGAGCCGGCAAACCTACGTCATTTTAGCAAAACTGAAATTTTGAGTATGAGTAGTGTGATATGTAGTCAAGAACGCATGCATACCTGCTAGCTCAAAAGAGATGCCCTTTTACGAGTAGCAGGTATAAAAGTACATAGCAAACTTTATCACTTACGTTGAAGTATGGTAATGCGTCTGACAATTAATATTGTCCAGTTGGCCAAACGGTCTGAGGCGCAAGCTCTGAGCTCTGATATAAAAAACTGGCGAGGGTTCGAATCCCCGCGCCTGACGAATTTTTTAAAATTTTTGCCATCGAAATTCAGAAATGATTTGTTTTTGTTTTATATTCATCCCAAAACTGAATGATTTCTTAATTTCAAAGTGAAAAATAGAAAAAAATTGTCAGGCGTGGGGGATTTGAACCCTGGCAAACTTTTGAGATCCAGAGCTTAGATCGTGCGCCTCAGACCGCTCGGCTAACTGGACGATATCAATTGCCAAACGCATAACCATACTCTTACGTGAGTAAGAAAGTTTTTTATGTACTTTCGTACCTGATACCTGTAAAAGGGGACCCGCTTTCAAGCTAGCAAAGTACGCATACGTTCTCAACTACATATCACACTATTCATACTTAAAATTTCAGCTCTGCAGGTTCTGGGATCTTACTCTGGGATCTTATTCTAAAAGTATTATGTTTTTCAAAGATACGTTACCGAAAGGCACCCCATGCTTTTCGGCATAGTCGTTGAATATTGAAATTATTCTTTAATTTTTAGTGCGTTAAAAACGCATTCTTCAGTTTCTTCAAATATATAGTTTTTATATTTTTAACTTGAATTAAGAAGGATCACATATCAAAATTAGAAAAAATATTGTGTGAAACACGTTGGAAAACCCCATTTTTCGTAACTCGCTTTCTTTTGCGGAACTCGCTTCGTTCGTTCCGCAGAAATTCGCTCATTACGAAAAAAGGTGCTTTTTGCAACTGGTTGCCCGAATAACTATTATACCACTACTGGGCAGTGCTGGTGAACGAATTATTCATTTTCATTCTCTGTATATAAATAATTTTCCACAAAAGAATGATATCCTTGAAAAATGAACTCCAATGTTTTCACTACTGGACTGAACAAGGAAAAAAATACTTTCTCATTTATATAAGTGCTTCTCAACATGTATGTGGGTTCTACAGATACGAGAAATAATTATAAATGAAGATTTTTCGAATGTCACTCATTCTCTTGCGGCACAATACCATCTCAAATAACACCTTAAAATATTTTTGTGCTACATCAGAAATGTTGATAGAACCCATCAAATTTCGTTTCATTACTACTAGAAAGAAGAACTGAAAAGGAGATTTCAGTTCTGAATATTATACAATTATATACTTAGAGGCTCTGCCACTGACTATCAATTTATTTGCTTGGCTGCATCCCATTTCACTTTCCATTATAAGGTCAGTTCCATGTTTTCTCAGCTTGATTTACATTGTTAAAGATGTCGATAGACTGTTCTTTATATTTTCAATAGAAATAGTGTTTATTAAAAGAATTATCCCACCGATGTCACCAGTGTAGCAAAATAGTCTTGAATTCCCTATTCTTATCTATTTCAAAAATAAAATGAAATTTCTTTATGAAATATTTCGCCGATTTCACGCATTGTAACGTGTAACAGATCTTTTTTTACCGTTCTCCATTTTATTGAAATGAAAAAATATATAAAAGAATGTTCTTCATTTTTTTCCAGAAAGAATCTATCGCAATTGAAACCAATTCGAGGGACCGATTATACATAAAACTGCTGGTTTTTTTCCATAAAATGAATGTTTCTATAGTATCAACATATTATACGGACAGCTGTCACCAGCGTATATGGAAAAATATTTGATTTTTTTCGACATAATCACCAATGTTATTTTTTTACCAGATTAATGTAAGGTACTGTTCTCTATTTTGGACTAAGTCTTTCAGAGCGGGAATTCGGCCAGGGTGTCACAAATCTGGACTTATTTTGAATAACTTACGATAAAATAATAAACTTTTTCTCCCCAACTTCAACAAAACTTCATCTATTACTATCTTGAATGACTTTTTCTTTATACAAAATATTCCTTTTTTTTAAGCCCAGTAGCCCTTTTTCCACTGTCTTTCCCAAAATTAAAGTGAACTTCTCTTCCCAATCAAACCACCCCTTACAGAACTTAGTATAACTTTTTTCTAGGACTACCCTCTCAAATGAAAATATGAAGTATTTCTCCTAGCAATGCTCCTTTTGTGGACTTAGTATATGACTTGTCCCTTAACCATCGCCTCCAATGAAACTCTTCAATGAAGTTAAATCATTTATTGAAATAGGATTAAAAATATGGTACAGAACTCTATTGAAGACAAAACCTGACTGAATTGCCAAACGTCGAAATCAATACAAAACATTAATACATTAAGTCAAAAAATTGTACCTTCTCAGTAAAAGTTCATGTACCTCCGTCTTTCTTACCTATTTTTCACAAAATGTTTAGCTTCTTGTAGAAACTCATGAAAATCCCCTATTTCGACCAATAGATTACCTGATCTACAAATAATTGAAAATGTTACGTTCCTACTGGGAATTTCTGAACCTAATTTTGCTTCAAGTGCAATAAAATCTTTATCCCTTTATCCCTCATATTCGAAGTATGCAAAAATGCCAGAGTTCAACCCTCTGAATCTACATAAAGCTTCGCCAATAACTGTTTTGATTGAAGAACCCCGCACCAAATACATGGGAAAATGGTTCTCAGCCAATTTCGAATTTTTTTCTGGGATATTGTGGTACAAGTCACTAGAAGTTACACGTGCAAGTTTGATTTAAGTTTCCATGTCTAGTTTCGGAGATATAAATTTTTGGAAATCATAAAATGGCTGTTTTACTAAAACATAGTTAGGTTTATTTATCCAAAAGTATTACTTTTCAGATGATTATTTACTAAAATAGCATTGCTAGTTTGAAGGAAGTCAATTGGCAAGTCAGTCAGTCGGTTGTTCCGACAAAAGAAGCCCGCCTATTATACCAGCGGTCATACCACTATATGGCTCCGAAAATGTATAATACCATACCTCTCCATATACAAAAAAATTATAACTCGGTACTATGTAATAAAGAGTTGAAGATCTTCATTCACAGCCAACCTAGGGAAAAAGTTGCCGACATGGTAATGTGATTTTTATTTTTAAAACCCTATAATGCAAAACTTTGGTAACGTTCTAATATGTCTTGTTTAGTCTAGCTCTATATATGTATGTATCCATCTGTTTTATATATCCGGTTTCACTGTGAAATTCAACTCGTTAGCTCATATATTATTATTATTAGGTGATTGTCTTATATTTCTAATTTGTTTACGTCTATTTCGAAGTGTGTTAAGCGCTTATCGATGCATCCGATATCTATTCATCATTGTTCATTGTTCATTTATCTGTCTTTATATGATTTGAATAAATATCTATATTATATAGGTTGGGTAAAAAATAGCGACAATTTAGCATATTTTGCCAATCTTTATCATTGGTCCCATTAGAGAAACTGAGCATTTTTCATTGAGAATATCTTGATTGGGAGTCTTTTCTTATGACAAGAATATTTTGTTTAAAAATTTCAACTGTCTTCCAAAACACTAATTGTTTGAAAAAAAAATTTTTTTTTTCAGAATTTTAACAATAGTCACATAAAACAGCCTTCTTGAGACAATAAATCTGCTTTGAAGCCAAAACAACTTGAGGAAGACTCATAGTAATTGCTTAATATGATTAGCTACAAATGGCTACAATCACATTTCATACGGGGGGGTCTTTACAAATATAAGTTGTAATGGGTTTTGAACCTAATACATATTTTTGTTAATAATTCTTGAATGGACCCATCAATTTGAATCATCTTTTCCAGTTATACTCAAAGTAAATTGCACTCGTGTGACTTTCATTAATTTCCTATTTCTGGTTTTAGAAATGTAAATATTGAACATTGATATTTTATAGAAAATATTATTCAATCTTATTTCTCGATGAAATAAATATGATCTTGCTGCGCAAAATAATTGCGCTGTTAAAAATCGCATGACCATAAACCGTGTGACTATTATTGAAATGGCTATCGACACGTTGGGGAGAGTTCATAATTACTATTTATAGATATGGATCTAGACACCGAATTTCCGTAAAGCAGGTGGAAAACAGCATACCAACGTGTCAATAGCCACGCCGTTAATAGTCATACGGTTAATGGTCATGCGGTTTTCAACAGGGCAATTAATTTGCGCCTCAAGATCATATTTATTTCATCAAGAAATAATATTGGATAATATTTTCTATATAATATAAATTTTCAATATTTATATTTTAAAAACCAAACATTGGAAATTGATGAAACTTACACGAGTGTAATTTACTTTTGATGAGTGGAAAATATGATTCAAATTGATGGGTCCATTCAAGAATAATTAACAAACATATATATAAGGTGCAAAACCCATTTCAACTTATATTTGTAAACACCCCATAAAATGTGATTTTAGCTTTTTGTAGCTAATCATAGTAAGCAATTACTATAACTCTTCCTCAAGTTGATTTGGCTTCAAAGCGGATTTATTGTCTCAAGAAGGCTGTTTTATGTGACTAATGTTGAAACCTGAGTTAAAATTTTTTTTTTTAACAATTAGTGTTTTGGAAGACAGCTAAAATTTTTAAAGGAAATATTTTTGTCATAAGAAAAGACTTCCAATCAAGATATTATTTATGAAAAATGCTCAGTCCCACTAATGGGACCAATGATAAAGATTGGCGAAATATGCTTAATTGTCGCTATTTTTGACCCAACCTGTATAATAGGCTAGGCGGGCTTCTTTTGTCGTAACAACAGACTGACTGACATGCCAGATGACTTCCTTCAAACTAGCAATGGTATTACTCAGTTACTAATCATCTAAAACGCAATACTTTTGGATAAGTGAACCTCACTATGTTTTATTAAAACAGCCATTTTTATGATTTTCGAAAATTCGTTTCTCCGAAACTAGACTTAGAAACTAATTTGAACTTGCACGTGTAACTTCTACTGATTGTACCACAATATCCCAGAAAATTTTCAAAATTGGCTGAGAGCCATTTTCCCATGTATTTGGTGCGGGGTTCTTTGTCTCTACTAAGCGTGGCCACTCACCCTAAGGATTACCAAATACACCTTTTTTCGTGTCTGGTGTAGCCTTTTCTGGTTCTCTAAATTCCCAACTATTTTTCCCATTTTCATCGTACCATTTCTTCTAAGACACTCAACATAAAATTTGAGACGTTACTCACACAGCCTTCCGCACCGCCTACTAAAACAAAATTCCAATAATTATTTCGACAACTAACAATTTCTCGCGAATTACCATTTCAGTGGCCCCTCAAAGTCCGCGGCTTTTCCTGCGAGCGTGAGAGTGACTTTACGAACCTACTATTCAGAACGATTCGAAATTACCTCGTCGGCCAATACTTGGAATAACAAATATTCGATGGCGGCTAGGTAATGAAGTCACCTAGCCTCGCGCACGGCGCGATTAACTCCGAAAGAGGTGATCCCACAGGTGGACTTTTACTTCTCGAGTCCCCGCGAATGACTATCATATTCGTATAGATTACATTACGTAATCGTATTGGGCTTGCAGTCTAATTCGGATATTTTATCAGGCTATAGTGATTGAAATAGTACTATGTGTTAATTGATCAAGCTTATGGAAATACTTCATTCCTTCTTTGAACAAAAGGTTGAAATTATAGAAATATATATGATGAAACTCTTGTTATACTAACTAACTTGAGGTTAAAATGATCAAAATATAGAAAACGTACACTTCATGGAAACAAACGAATATTGTTCAAATATAACCACATATTGAAAAAAATTTCAAAAATGGGTGGGGATTTCAGAATCGATATGTATCAAATCTAGAAATGGGATATCGATCATATACTTCTATTCTGTAAGACAGATGGAAATGACGATAAGCAGTCTTCTCGATTTCATACCTAAGGGAATTCGAAATATTTCTGTAATTGATTGTTTTGAAGGGATCTCTTCAACATCCCATTTTTCAGTATTTTCGATCAAGAAAATATAGATAAAAAGAATCCTTCATAGTATACTGTTTACTGAATCTCTTCGACAGATATGCACCTATTGTTAAATTCCAATTTTTAAGTCTGAAACAGTTAAAGAAGTAAATGAAGCATATTTTTTGCAACAATTCAATACCACAGATAAAAAAAACAGGAAAATCTCCAAACATAACAAAATGATAGCTGATATGTCTGAAGATCCGCTGTATGACCTCAAAAGAGCAGATAAATGATTCCTTAATGCACTCGATTCCCATCTCCTGAACTATTAACATTCCATCGCTCAAACTGTTTGACTCAAAATGAATGTATGTTCCGTGAAGTGAATGAACTATTTATATACGAAACAGATTGTGAAATCAAAACAAAGGTGCCCAAATTCAGTAGGACAAGATATTTTGAGTATTGGTGTGCTTCCAGACTGAAGGAAAGTAATTGGTAGCTAGTTAAGCATTAACAATAAATTCATGTAATATGGCAAAAAATCCTTGTTATCTCACCTCAGATTTGCAAAACATGTAGATAGACTTATACAACGCGCTTACTCTTCATAGAAACCTATATATCGCAACCGACATTTTTAATCGTCATTTTATCCTTGTTCATTTATGCACCTAGCCTTTGTAATTCTAATTTAACATTGGCATTTGAAAACAAGATTCAAAAAGACCAAAACTCGTGTCTCCGGCTCATTTATGGAATTCGGAAATGCAAAAGTATTAGCAAAAATTACGTGAAGCTGACTGGTTGAACATGGAAAACACGAGAGTGCTTCACAGTGCTTCTCTATATCATAATATTATAATAATTAGCTCGAAATATCATTCACAGAATCAATTCCCACAACTTGAACATAAGATTCAAAGGTACGTACCTTCACACCATTATTTTTCAAACATCAAATTGCATAATATAATCGAATCCCCGAACATTTTCAATAAAATTAACGTAAACCCTAGAGGAGTTCTATTTATTTCAAACAAAACAATAGGAAATCTAGTTTTTTATCAAACTTTCCATAATTGTTTCTGTTTTTTTATTAACAGAAATATTTTTTGTTAGATCATCAGGAATATACCTTACATTTGAGAAAACAATTAATTCTGCTAACTTTTCTCGGAATTAATTGATCTTCCTAATTTATTTTCACAGAATTATTATTTTTTGTTAATGTTTCTATTGTTATTTTAGTATATTATCAATACCCAATTGTATTTTCCGGTATTGAAATCAATCCGAGAATTCAGATTTCCCCTCTAATAATAATGGGAGATACATGGGTGCTTCATAGAAAGTGAGAACAAATTGGGATTCTCAAAACGGATTTTTTTCTTAGAAAAAATTTACATCAAGAAATTAAGATTTAATTTGTTTTCTCCAAAATTCCTGAAGGAAAAGATTTGAAACTTGGTACACTAAACAAGGTTTATCAACGTGCTAATTTGAAGTTATAATTTTTAATTTCCGTAAACCAGTGGTGTAGTTACGATGGTATGTGGTCATATGTTCCTTCATATTTTCTTGGGACAAGTAAATGGACAAATGAGCGTTTGACATCAGTTCGGCTTATCGATACTCAACCCAAAAGTCAGAACATTCCATGTACCTAAAAGTGGAGGTTTCTGAGATAATTGAGAAAAACTGAAGATATGTTTTTAGTAGAGAAATAATTTCCTATGTGCCATAATCGCATAATGCTAATTTCTTACAACATATTGGAATATATTTTTACATTCATCATATTATTTGATTGAATCGATGTCGTGGATTCACTGATATGTTACCATACTTTCTAACTTATGATTGTTTTGACAGATCAACTGACAAAAAAACCCAACTTCAAATTCATAATACTCCAGTTAGATAGGAGTTAAGGTCTGAAATAATTTTTGCGAAAAACTGAACATAAGTACTCCTAATTTGTTGAATTTTTTGTTGTAGTTTTATTATCAAAGCCATTTCTGATTGATTTATCTAGGAAAATATTATCCAATCAACATGTTTTTGATGAAGATAAACAATTATTGTATTGATATCTACTCAAATGATTTCTTTCTATTCATGATAACTGGTTGCAAAGTCGAATATTTCTAGAAATACACTGATATATCGATATTACATCAGACATAATTGACAGTAACCCAAAACAGTTTGTATTATTGTCGAGTCATCTGTCATCATTTCAGTCAGTGAACATCGTTTCAAAATGGATTATTCATTTGAAGAATATACAGATATGCATTTTGTTCATGATGAAACAGGGGAAAATGCCAGAGCCACTGCTGAATTATATTAACATAGATATCCAAACAGACATCATCTACATTTCACCACTTATAGCTGTGCATAGACGATTGAAGGAAACGGGGTCCTTTAAATGCAGTAAACACCATTGTGGTGCGAATAGAACAAGAAGAGATAATGTAAAGGAAAAACAAATTCTTGAACGATTAGCAATCGGGCTATTTCGTATAGGTTACAAGTGTCACAATCAACAGTAAGTCGGGTAGCACGTAAACAACTATTTTATCCATTTCGCCTACAGAAGGTGATGTCCCTAGACACTGGTGATTATGGCTCTCGTAGATTCTTTTGTGAATGGTTTTTGAGGATGTATGAAGGAGCAAACGACTTCCCTAGATATGTTCTATTCACGGATGAGGCATGTTTCACAAGAGATGGGTATTCCAATTTTAGGAACAGCTATTCATGCGATGGACAAAATCCGCATGGTATGTTTCGGAAAGGCTACCAACAAAAGTTTTCAGTGAATGTTTGGGCAGGAATTATCGAAAATCGTATCGTTAGACCATATCTTCCTACTCCCCGTTGGAATGAGCAGAACTACCGAGTGTTTCTTAAACATGTTTCATCTGGGCTACTTGAAGACGTACCTCTATTGATTCCTCAAAGAACGTGGTATCAATATGATGGAGCACCAGCCCATTTCCAACGAATCGTTTGTCAATTTCTTGATCAAACATTCCATGAACGGTAGATAGGTAGACGTGGTCCCATACATTGGCCTGCACGTCCTCCGGATTCAACTCCACTAGACTTTTTTTTTTGGGATACCTCAAATCCCTTGTGTATGAAACACCTGTGGAATCTGTGGCAGATTAAATGGCAAGAATTTTTGCAGCATGTACGTTACACCAGGAATATTCCAAAGCGTACGATAGTTGATGATACGGAGATGCCAATTGTGTTTTGAACAAAATGGTGGTCCATTCGAACATTTGCTTTACCGTTTTGTTTGTTTCCATGTAGTGTACCCACTAAACCGTTTCTATCATTCAAGTAGATATTAATACACAATAATTGTTTTTCTTCATCAAAAACATGTTGATTGAATGATATTTTCCTAGATAATTCATTCGGAAATGGCTTTGATAATGATACTACAACACAAACTTCAACAAATTAAGAGTACTAATCTTCAGTTTTTCGCAAACATTATTTCAGACCTTAACTCTTATCTAATTGGAGTATTATGAATTTGAGGTTGGGTTTGTTTGTCAGTTGATCTGTCAAAACAATCATATAAAAGAAAGTATGGTAACATATCAGTGAATCCGCGGCATCGATTTGATCATATAACATGATGAATGAAAAAATGGAGTTATCGGTCTCATTCTGACTCACCCGTACTATGTTTCCGATTCTCCCAACATCAAAAAATGTTCAAGAGGTTGACACATATTCCGAAACGTTCTAAGAAACCAGCAATATGCGATTATTGCACATGGGAAATGATGTCTCTACTAAGGACATATCTTCAGTTTTTCTCAATTATCGCAGAAACCTCCACTCTCAGGCACATGGAACATCATGACGTTCAGGTTGAGTATCGATGGCCCGAACTGATGTCAAAGGCTCATTGGTCCATTCACTTGTCCCAAGAAATAATGAAGGAACATATTACCACACACCATCGTAACTACGCCACTGGTTTACGAAAATTAACAATTATAACTTCAAATCAGCACATTGATAAACCCTGATTAGTGTACCAAGTTTAAATTTTTTTTCTTCGAAAATGTTGGAGAAAACAAATAAAATCTTAATTTTTCTCCCACTTTTCCTGTATCTCAGAGGGGACGCATTTTGGGACAAACCTTGATGGAAACTTTGCCCCTCGAAAGAAGTGAGGAATCTGTAGTCGGAGTTTGTCGGTCTTATTCTGACTCATCCTGTATATTTTATTCATATATACATATATATATATATATATATATATATAAATATATATATATATATATATATATATATATATATATATATATATATATATATATATATATATATATATATATATATATAAATATATATATATATATATATATATATATATATATATATATATATATATATATATATTGTTATGATGTGATGTATTTGTTTATATAATTATTATTATTATAATTTTTTTATTTAGCTGCTCAACAAATACTCATCACAACAATAAACTCCGGCTATGATGCTCTTACTCCTGTTCAATATTTCAATACACTATCAACCTCTCCTCTTTCATTATATTTTTCCGGCTCAGTTGGTACGCCTATGTAGAGATGATCGTCTCTATCTCAGGAGGATTGCAGTTGCACCATCTAGTTGTTTTGCTTGAAGTCAATGTAGTGTTTTTATAGAAATATAGTTTGTACTATGGTCAAATCATAAATAATGAGTCCAGAATATAGTTGAATGATTGTTCTTCTATTCAAATCGCTTCTCAAACTACCTATCCCTGCGATATCTACCTTATTAAATAATATTATTCAACCAATCAAATTGAACAACATCAAATAAACTTGCTCATGCGCAATCAAGGAACAATGTAAAATACGTATTCAAAGGTTATATTAATATCATAATGATGAATAAGAAAGAAAATTCACCACTATGAATAGGTGTTATTAAAAATAAACCAAAAAGTGTCTGTTGATAAAGTACCTGTTGTGAGTTCAGCTTGTGCACTCACGCGAGTCCTGGATTATTCTGTGGCTATTGGAAGTGAAGTTTGCTAATGTTGAGCCCCCTTGCTGCTGGTTACGTCATGAACAGGAAATCTAATCTGAATTGGAGGTAAGTGGTTGCTTGGTCGTATCTGTGCCTGGTTGTTTCTTGATTTGGTTTCAAGTGTCCAACTGCAGCTATAGTTCTATTGTCAGCTTATTTGCGTTGATTTTTTTCATTAATTTTTCATTACGGCTTCTCTCCTCAAAATTTCTCTTTCGACTCCTTATTTTTCTTTTTCATTGGCTGGCAACCATCACTTTTTGTTCTCCAGTACAAATTCACACTCTTTACACTCTTTTTAAAAACACATTTTCCAATTCTAACCTATGATACATATTTTATTTACAATTCATATATCTACACATGATATTATTTATATAGATCTGTTGAAAATTCACATATACCAATTTTCTGTTCTCAAATTTGATATTTCATTTCATTGAAAATAGTTTGACATTTCCTTGTCATGTTTCCTTGTGATTCAAAATTAGCATGCAGGATGTTCTTGCTTGTAGATTATTTTTGTCTATTTGAATTCTAAAATTCTTTTTGTGAATTTTAATTTCTATACTTTTATAGGTTGTGCAAATTAAATGGATTTTTGGAAACATAATGATGATAATATAAAAGCTCCACTGCTAAACTATTGGATCATCTGCGTTGACTATAAGATGGCCAAAGGTTTCAGAGATGCACTACACAGAAAAATTGTAAAAAACAATCATAGCAGGTATTCATGTAATGTCTTAATATCATTGCATCAAATTTTCATTATTTTTATATTTAACATATTTTTCATTTCATAACAATTTTCCCAAAATGATATTCAAGTTTTCACTACTTGTTAGTAGAATCTGAATATCAATTTTATTATTCTTCAAAATTACCAATATTACTTTCTTTTTTATCAGATACCACCTGTCATTGGAACGAGGAAAGTTTGTCAAGATAACAACATTCATGATAATTAATACTTTTTTAGATTTTGTATTGATAGATATTTTCTATATTGAAAACTCCTCTCAACATTTTATCATGATGATCTATTAATCTGTAAGTATTTCTAGCATCTTCATTATCTACTTCATAAGCTCCTTCAAATGGCATTTGTAGTTTCGCACATGTACCTTGTCTAATATTAGGTACCCTTAAAGCTTTAACTATTTCTAAATCTTTTTTTTGAATCTTGTTGGTTTTGTTCCACGTTTGTTTTCCTTCTTAATATATTTCATGGCATTTCTTGAATATATATGATTATTTCTTCTGACAACTGTTTTGTTACTCTATACAATTCTTCATCTTTAACAATTTTGATTACTATTCCATATATTTCCATTTGTACCCCTTTTGCATTTATTTGTTAATTTATCCTGATCCTCTACCATTTTACTGTCAGAAAATAACCCTCCATTATTTTTGAAAACATTAACACCTATTTTAATTTGTCTAGGAACATTGGACTTCTTCATTTCCATTCTCGTTGAAGTATCTGTTATTATATTTCGTTTTCCTGGTATATGTCTATCAATATTCAATGTAGAATGTTTCCCTTTTCAATTTAAATTTATATTCCTGAAGTAATAATGCCCTTCTATGTACTCTGTTACTAGCATATTTACAATTTACTATTGACATTAGTGCTTCATGACCGGTTTCTATGTAAAATTTAACTCCTAATAAATAAAATCTTGATTTCGTAATGCAGAATATAATACTAGCTTACTCTAATTCAGTAACACTGTAGTTACGTTCATGTTTTTTGGTTACTCTTGATTTTTACCATTGTATTTTTAATGTTGAGAATATTTTCTATACTATTTTCTTTTATTAAAGATGCTTCTAATAAAATCTTACTTTTTTGTTCTCTATATTACCTGTTAATATTATTAAACCTATTAATTGTTCATTCCCTATATTTTCATTTACCATTATAAATTATATTGGGTTTCATAATTTGGTATATCCAGCTTCACATATGGTTGTTCTAAGTTCTAAATTTTGTTGTTCAGATGTACTCGTTGTTGGTGTGTTGTTAACTTGATTGTTTTCCACAGGTATGCCAGTTTGTCATTTTCTTTCATTCAAAGTTTATATACTATTACTCCTCCTAGGAAAATGCACATGTTTCGTTAGTTCATTTGATTCTTGATTGTTGATAAATGGATTTTGTTGTCCCTGTCTATTATAAATTTGTCTCTGCCCATGATATTGATTCTGATGTTGATAGCTATTATTCTGATGATTTCTATTATTTTTATAATTATTGTCATAGTTATCATTTATATATTGGTTTCTAAAATTTGTTTGAGTGTTTTGATTGTCATTGCGAATTCTGTACATATTGTAGTTTTTATCCCTATTTAGATTATAATAATAATATTATTATTAACCTATTATTTTAGTAATTATTTTCATTTGTCATATTTTTTATTATCTCTTTGGTTATTCATGTACCTTTTATTTTTGTTATAATTTTGATATCGATAATAACATTGTATGTTGGTTGTTATTTTCCCAACTTCTATAAGATAAAGTTCTTTCTAGTTTTAATAAATATTCGCTCAATCTATCCATGGTTTCGATTTCATGCATATTTATTATTTCAAAAATTTCCTGTTTGAAATGTCTGCTGATATTGCCTACTATTCCTTTTTATCTCATTATAGGATTAAGATATTGCGACAAGGCAAAAAGTTGTATCGCATAATTATTATAATTTATACTCCGATTTTCATCAAATTTGCCAAATCGTAATTTGTCACGGACAATAAGTTGAGCATTTTCCCCCCAATATTGTCTTGTGTACAGATTTTCAAAATCTTCAAAACTATTAATATTTTTTCCCTGACTATTAAACCAAATACAGGGTTGATTAACTAAATATTGTGTAATAATTTCTTTTAACTCTTCTATTGAAGTTATATTTCTTGTTTATTCTTAATTATTTTAATAAAGGTTATTGGATGTAGTTTTTGAATATTACCGTCAAACTGATTGTTAATTTGCACCCCTTGACATGTATTAATTATTCTGGTTTCTAAATTACCATCAAATCTCCTTTGCTCTAATAATTTCATTTTTCCCTTTAAATTTTTAAGTTTTTCTTGATTTTGATTGTCATCTCTTCTCAAAATATTTCTTCCTTTAATGATTGATATTTCATTTTCTACTATTATCATTTCATCATTTGTGTCCTTTTGTTGTGTTTAATTTTTTTTATTAATCATTTCATGTCATTCATAACTTTTTTTACTATTGTCGAGATCTATTCTTATATCTTTTACTTGTTTATCATTTTGTTCTAATGAATTGTTTGTAACTATTTCTTGTCTAATTGATCCATAGAATTCCCTATTATTTTGTTAAAATTGTTCAAATTGTTTATACATATTTTCTTTCCATATTGTCTTTCACACCTTCTGAATTTTCTTTCATCCTATCTTCCATTTTTCCCATATTTTCTTTCACAGCTTCTAAATTTTCTTTCACCCCTTCTATATTTTCTTCCAATCCATCTTGCATATTTCCCATGAAATCCATCAATTTTCGAAACTGACTACATTTCTGTTCTCTCACTTTGTGCTTCTCTCCCTTTCCATTACTGCTCTCTCCTTGTTCCTGATCACCCCTTTCTCTACCTCCTGCACCTTCTTCCACGCCAACTTTTTTCCATCTCTCAAATCCATTTTCTCCACACTTATACAAAATTCTAACCTTTTTACTACTTCAACTTAAGAATTCTAAAATGTCAAATTGAAATGTTCCCTGTATAAATATCTGATTTTAAACAAATATTTTTCTTATCAATTGCTATGAAATTTCCATATACAAATTTAATTAGTATACTCGCTCCTTAATAATACACTCGCTCCGCGTTGGCTAATTAGTATCAATGCTCCGTGGGCGACATTATTCTTCATGATGTGTTGTATTTGTTTATATAATTATTATTATTGGATTAAACGGGAATTCCCGTTAAATCCAACTTTATTCAATTTTTGGGACGATGAATCATTTATCAACATTATTATTATTATTATTATGAAAGAGAGGAATATCGAGAGGACTGTTGAAAACAAAATGGGGGAATTCAATGGACATAGCCCTCAGAGAAAAGTGTTAACCGAAGACACGTGTTTCGGGCTCTCGGCCAGTACGGTGGAGAAGTGCAAGGATGAACAACACTTGGTAGAAAACGACAAATCAACGGAGTCAACAAACAGAAGCCAGCTGTCAATTTGTGGTTTCGGTCAGAATTATTATTATTTATCTGCTTAACAAATACCCATCACAATAATGAACTCCGGCTAGGATGCTCTTACCCCTACACTATTTACCTTTCTTTTATTACCTTTCTCCAGCTCAGTCGGTACGCCTATGTAGAGATGATCGTCTCTATCTCAGGAGAATTGCAGTTGCGCCATCTAGTTGTTTCACTTGAAGTCAATGTACTGTTTTTATGGAAATATAGTTTATAATATGGTCAAATGATAAATAATGAGTCCAGAATATAGTTAAATGATTGTTCTTTTATTCAAATCAATTCTTAAAATACCTATTCAAACAACAAATAAACTTGCGCATGCGCAATCAAAAACAATATTGAATAAATATTCAAAGGTTATATTGATATCATAATAATCAAAAAAGTTCACCACTGTGAATAGGTGTTATTTAAAATAAACTAAAAAATGTCTGACCCTAATATTATCACTTTATTGAGTTTTTGTTGATAAAGTGCCTGTTGTGAGTTCAGCTTGTGCGCTCACGCAAGTCCTGGATTATTCTGTGGCTATTGGAAGTGAAGTTTGCTAACGTTGAGGCCTCTTGCTGCTGGTTACGTCATGTACAGGAAATCTAATATAAATTAAAGGTAAGTGGTTGCTTGGTCGAATATGTGCCTGGTTGTTTTTGATTTGGTTTTAAGTGTCCAATTGCAGCTATACTTCTGTTGTCAGCTTATTTGCGTTGATTTTTTTCATAAATTTTTCATCACGGCTTCTCTCCTCAAAATCTCTTTTCGATTCCTTATTTTCCTTTTTCCCTGGCAACCAACACTTTTGGTTCTCCAGTACAAATTCTCACTCTTCACACTCTTTTTCGAAACACATTTTCTAATTCTACCCATTCTACAATTTATATATGTCTACATGATATTATTTATATATAACTGTTGAAAATTCACATCTACCAATTTTCTGTTCTCAAATTTGATACTTTTATGATTTTCAATGAAAATAGTTTGACATTTCTTTGTCTGTTTCCTTGTGATTCAAAATTAGCATGAGGATGTTCCTGCTTTAGATTATTTTTGTCTATTTGAATTCTAAAATAATATTTGTGGATTTTAATTTCTATACTTTTATAGGTTGTGCAAATTAAATGGATTGTTGGAAACATGATGATAATATAGAAGCTCCACTGCTAGGCTCTTGGATCATCTGTGTTGACTATAAGATGGCCATAGGTTTCAGAGATGCAAAATAGACAGAAAAATTGTAAAAACAATCATAGCAGGTATTCATGTATTGTATAAATATCATTACATCAAATTTTCATTATTTCTATCCTTTACATATTTTTTATATCATAACAATACCTATATATATACAGTATCGGAAAGTATTTATCTTGGGTATGGTGGTTTCATGAGAGCGTAAAGAATAGTTCGCTATATGTTGAGAGAGCATTACAATTTCTCCTCGACTCGCTCGAGGAAGGGATATCGACGTCACGACACAGAGATAGGAGAGTCAGGGCGGTTAGCTCAGGACGTCAGTATCATACCAGCAGCAGTCGGGAGAATGTGTGCGCTGCAATGAAGAAGAACTTTTGACGATAATTTCACATCAGATAATTTCAACAAATTGAACTGAATCATTGATTCAATTTAATCTGTCGGACGACAGGTAGATCAAAATATCTTTGGTGCCGTGGTTGCCGCGAAAACAAAAGAAAATTCTTAAACATAAACAAAAGCAAACGATATTTCTGTTAGAATAAAAACACTTATTTCTAACAGAAAAACAATTATTTCTTGAATGGAGAGAAAAAAAATATTCACATGAAAAGACAAACCAAATCAAATATTTTGTGTACGGAATTATTTTATCAAATTTTCGAACAAACCACCATTTTGGGCCAAACATTAGCCGAATCTATTGTACAATTCTGTTCTGGTAGCCACAAGGGTAACTGGTGTTACCTGAGTACACAACTGAATAATTTTTGCCCTCAGTTCATCTAAATTGGTGGCACGTTCGAACTCATGCCGATATACCTCCGATTTTAGCGTGCCCCAGAAAAAAAATCGAGAGGTGCTACATCTGGTGATCGAGGTGGCCAGTTGATCATACCTCGCGTACAATTGATTCAAAAATGTAACCATTGTGCCTGCATTGTGGGCAGGACAACCATCTTGTTGAAACCACACGTCGTTAAACTCAATCGGAAGAGCGCGAACTGCAGGAATAATTTGATTTTGCAAAAGTTGCAAATATTTTGCTGCATTTAAATTCCCTTCGATGAAAAATGGGCCTATGACATGATCGCCTAAAAGTCCCGTCTACACATTCAATTTTCATGGGTACCGTGTCCTCACAACAATACTCAAATGTTTATTTTTAAGAGACCAATACGTACTAGGGATGGGTTGTTTTCGATTAATTGAGAAGGACGATTCATCGGTAAATAACCCCTTTTTTAGGAGTCATCATTTACACGAAAGGCCCTATTGCATTTTTCGACCATCGTTTCACAAAACTCCATACGTCTGAAATGGTCTCCAGGCAAAAGTTCTTGTGTGGTCTTGACTTTGAAACAATGATAACCGTTTCTCTTCAAAATATTCCTTATAGTTCTTTCATTCAACTTCACTTCTTCGGCGATCTGTCTACTCGACCAAGGTGTCGTTTCTGCCAATGCACATACTTGTGTTTCTCTCATTTCCCGTTCCTTGGGTATTTGTCTAGGATGCGGTGGTGGATTTGTGAGACAACATTTTTTGCAATGTGCTGCCACACACCCAAAATTCTGAAATTTAATAATAATTGAAAGGATAGTCGCTTCCGTAGGTACAGGTCTATCTGCAGAAGCCACTATGAATAGATTTCTGGTATCTTGTACAGAATTACCCCCAAAGTACCACTTAACGATCTGTACTTTCTCTGCGGTTGTGTAAATAGGCGGCATGTTTCAAAAGGTAATAATTATCACGGTCTTTTGTTTTCGCAACCACGGCTCGGCAAGAATGAGTCGAGTCGCTGTGCGCTGTGTCGCATTGCCACGTGGTCAGTTAATGGGTCGGGTGGGGTACCAGGAGGGGCGCACAGCAGGGCGTCTCTCTTGCTTATGTGGTATTATCATATCATTGCGTTCCTTGTTGCTCGTGTAGATTTCTGTCTATACCCCAGATAAATTGTTTCCGATACTGTTTATATATATATATATATATATATATATATATTTATATAATTGTATATATATAATTGTTATATATATATATATTGTTATGTTAGGAGATGTGTATAAAATAATGAAACTGATAATTCATTATTATTATTAGGTTATCGTGGTTCATGCTATGATTGCTTTACAATTTTTCAATACGTTTTACTACTCTAGCATCTCATACCACTTTCTAGTCAACGCATATGTCCCAAAAAGTCAGTACTGAAGTATCTCTATTGTCATAAGTGTGTTACCAACAAAATATTCAATTTGCACAAACAATAAAAATAATATGGAAATTTAAATTCATGGAAAAACTTCGATCTCAAGTAGATGAAATGGTATTCAAGTTGGAACATCCTGTATGCCAAATCATATCAGGAGGAAACCCAACAGCGAGATGTCAAAAACAATGTGAGGCAAACAATAAAATATAAAACTTATGAAAACAGAAAAATGTCAAATATGAATTTTAACCAAATTTTTACATATAATATAGGATCTAGAATAATATATTATAAATAAAATCATTAGAATAAGTTAGAATAACAAAAAGTGATACAGAAAGTGTGTTGTGAAGAAGAAATGTAACAAGCTTTCAGGGGGATGATAAAAATGATGTAAGAAAACGAAACCAGGTACCAATTTGGAAGAAACAATTATAATAAAACACTTTTTGTTTTCCTCTTTAGAAATACAAGCAAAACTATCCTCAAACGTCATACAACGAATTCAGATACGAATGGGAAAATAAACAAACAAGATAAAACCACTCACCTCATTAAGATAACAAAGTTCAGTCCGTGACATTGCCAGGAACAAAAGGGGGCCTTCTGCAGTGAGCTGTACTTTTCCAGAGAGCACGGAAACTTCTTACAGTCAGGAGAACACCAAAAAGAAAGAATAGCAGGTATTTCAAAAACCAGAACTAAATAAAGTGCAACATATCAGGACCAGACACTTATATTGGTTATTTGATCACTTGTGTCAATTCATTCGAACATTTATTGGTCTTTTCTATGCTCATAGTCTGTTCAGACCTTTGAAACGTTTATTCACCAAGTATTTTATCATACAAGTTTCACCATTTCACCATTTCACATTACTGTCTGAGTTAGATACGTTAGATATCGCAGGGTAGGTCAATTTCAAAGATTTATTCAATAAAAACAATAACTATTTGACGATTTTCTGCATTCTTTGTTTATCTATTGAGCACGTAATCCTAATCTTCCCATAAATTAGCACGTTTGACATCAAGCAGCTTTACAAGTTGACATTACAGAATCATGCCATGAGAATGGAGATGCGTCATACTCCATAGGCGTACCGACTGAGCTGGGATAAGGTTGAAGAGTGTTGAAAAAGGTTAAGGACAACATAGCCGGAGTTTCATCACTGTTATGATAGGTATTTATTTTTCAAAATTATTAAATAAAAAAGGAAATTGATGAAACGCATTTATCATAATGACTATTTTATTAAAAAAATTAAATATTAAAAAAAATCATTATAAAATTACCATTAGAATAAATATAAAAGCCTACCAAAATATATATATATATATATATATATATATATATATATATATATATATATATATATATATATATATATTGTAATGTTTAGAAGTACGTTAAATATTCAAAGAGTTGAAATAAAAACTATAAATAAAAAAAAACATGAATAATTTTTTTTTCGTATTTAGTAATCTATGCTATGTTATTTTACAGTTTTTCTGAAGATTCTACCATTTTTCTGAAATCTCATATAATCTTAATCGATACCTATGTTTGAAATAAATTCCCATAAATTAGCACGTTTGACATCAAGCAGCTTTACAAGTTGACATTACAGAATCATACCATGAGAATGGAGATGCGTCATACTCCATAGGCGTACCGACTGAGCTGGAATAAGGTTGAAGAGTGTTGAAAAAGGTTAAGGACAACATAGCCGGAGTTTCATCACTGTTATGATAGGTATTTATTTTTCAAAATTATTAAATAAAAAAGGAAATTGATGAAACGCATTTATCATAACAAATATTTTATAATAATGACTAGTTGTTATTAAAAAAATTAAATATGTAACAATAACAATCATTATAACAATTACCATTAGCCAATGATAAATATAAATATAAAGAGCCTACCACAGCAATATATATATATATATATATATATATATATATATATATATTGTAATGTTTAGAAGTACGTTAAATATTCAAAGAGTTGAAATAAAAACTATAAATAAAAAAAAACATGAATAATTTTTTTTTCGTATTTAGTAATCTATGCTATGTTATTTTACAGTTTTTCTGAAGATTCTACCATTTTTCTGAAATCTCATATAATCTTTTCAACATAACAAGCAATTGGAATAATTTTAAAATTTTTAGAAATCAAAATTTACGAATATATTTTGAGCACAAGCAGATTACAAAATATGAAAAGTTCGAACATCCTGTATGAGAAATTGGATCTGATCACAACAGCCAATGAAATGCCAGGAGAGATTTTGATGCAAAATAAGAAATTTTGAAAATATGAAAAGCAGAAACGTCAAAAGAATGATTTTTACATGACTTGTATATAGTTTATAAGGTAGTAAGAAATGTTTCGTAAATAAAAACTGCCAAAGAAGTTAAAATAATGAAAAGTGCAACAAAAATGTGCGTGAAAATCGAAATGTCGAGAAAGAAAACAAAAGGTGTTGATATCAAGAAAGAGGAATCAACAAGCTAGGAAGATTGTTGAAAAATTATTGTTGGAAGAACCAACGATAAAATTCAGTCCTGAAAAATCATCAATTTGTACAGTTATGTACCAAGACAACATGTGAAATAATATAAAGAACAATAGCAGATGAAAGATCCCAGATGCAGAGTTAAGCTTACCTATTTTCATTGGAGATTAACCAAGAAGAGGCGAAGGCACAGTGGACAAAAGTAGCAGCAGTTTCCAGGTACCGGAGAAAAACCCAAACACTGAAGTTCCAGATATTTTTTTGAAACCATGAAAGTTACCACAGTGCAATCAAAAACAAAACTTTCAAAGAATTTTGATAAAACTTTTCACGAATTACTATATTTACCACATAACCTATAAAACTAGGTTCAATTTCACTTTTAGTATCACATAATTCCACATTTGCTGTATATAATTGCCATGAAGCACCAATCAGGTAATTTATCGCAGACTAGGTAGTAGTAAGTTTTTCCTGAATGAAGGTAGTTATTATTTTGATGAATCTCTGCATTATTTTCAAAATTTCTGTCAGAAGTTTGAGCGACAATGAATTGCCATTTTCTGAAATTGACATCAAGAAACTACTAGAGGGCTCCACAGTAGAACAGACTCCTGAGCGAAACATTATATCAGAACTGAGACTAATGCAAGGTCTAAACAAACTACAAATCAATAGCTATGATGGTTTGAATGGAATACAATCAGATTACTGATTGACTCAACGTTTTTTCTACTATTACCACTCCAACAAATCTATCAAAAATCTTTCAAAGTTTATTTCCATTCAATAGATTTAGTAGACATATCCTTCTCTCGATAACGTAAGGAATTACCTGCTTCGGTCTCTACCTGTAATGTATTACTTCCCTTTTCCACTATTACAGATGCAGGAGTGGGTGATGATTTGTTTTGGAAATAATAAACAAGGTGTTTATAAAATCAGATGTGGAATCATCTGCGACTCACAGATACACTTTAGTCACCATTGTCCACGATAACCTTGGGGGGTATTCATGTTGAAAGATTAAGTGATCTATAATCGAATAAATTGTGCCTATCGAGCCGAATAGGTCAAAAACATATATGAATAAGAATACTATATTAATGGCTCTTTCAAGCCATTTATCACCAAAAATCAGGAATAACAAAATTGGTCGATGAAATTTCCTAAAAATTTTAAATAACTCAACATTGAGAAACGGAAAATGTTAAGTTGAGCCATATCTATCAAAATTGTACTTTGCAATTCTTTTGCATCGATTCAAAGAAGCATTCAAATGGTATAACCTTCTCGTAATCCACGTTATATATATATATATATATATATATATATATATATATATATATACAACAAACGCAAATCTGATTCGATATTTTACACAGCATGCTGCCGGTGCTGCCTACAAATATATTTGCGTATTGATAGCAGAAATAAAATCATAGTTCCTTCATGAAACAATCTTTGGAAAGCTTATATAAAAAAATATTGTATGCAACACGTACGCGAATGGCTTTCGCTGACTCATCTTCATATTACGAGTCGTCCGCGAAAAGCCTCATTTTGCGAACTTGTTACATACACTACTATTTTTGTACATGCTCCACATAATGCCTACTGAAAAGAGTCCGCAAAATGCCACCTAACCGTACTAAGCCGGTAAAGTCATCATGGCAACACTACATCGGACTATCTCTGTTTATTCAGAAAACTTATAATTAATTAAGGTATTTCTGTGGTTTTGGTCAAATCTTAGGAATCGCCTGAAATTTTAGTATGATGTGAAAATAACCTTCCTGAACCGACTCACAAGTTTTTAAATCCATCCATCGTCCAGTTTGCAATTAAAAATGGGTCTTTTTGTACGCGATGCCTTCACCTAACATGTGAACGGATAGGATTCTTTTTAACATTTTTTATTATAGACGCTGAACGGATCTTAAGATTTTTTTTTAGAAACCTCTCGTGTATGCAGTACTATTGTGAGAATAATTTTGAAAAAATTTAATTTTAGTTTCGAAGATATCGACTGATGAAAAATATTAGTTTTATTCTACACGAATCGAAGACACTGCAGTGAACTGATGAGCGCGTGATGAAGTCCGGGAATTACGATTACAGCGCCGTTTCTCTACTTGTTGTGGACTTATCCTCGCATGAGGTTTGATTTATGCAGCATATTCAGATTGTACAGTCTCTGTCAAAAGTTCGAGATCGGCAGCATCATATAACCATTGGATTTTACCGTATTGGCTGATACATGTAGATACATAGATACCTAAACGTCTTGAAAACGTTTCAGGAGACGCTATGAACTACAGATTTATTGATATTTCGTAGTTACAGCACACGTTTGCTCCGAAATATTCTTTTGGAATACTCATGAGAATTGACCACTAATATTTGAAAAATGTGTCATTGATGAACAATCGCTTGCTAGATTTCTGCAAAACTTCCTCACACTACCGTATGGATGGTAATTGAAAATATTATTATCCTAAAAATGTTTCAGGCGACGCCATAAACTATAGATCATTTGAAATTTTGTAGTAACAGTACACTTTTTTTCGAATTATTCTTTTGGAATTTCATGGAAAATTAACACTTATATTTGAAAAGTATTTGAAAAATGTGTCATTGGTAAACAATCGCTTGCTAGATTTTTGCACAACTTCCTTACAGTACTTCCTTACCGAATGGATGGTAATTGGAAATGTATGCACGGCGAGGAAATATGTGTAGAATTTCTGTTCTATTTATTTGGACAGCTTATACAAAAAAATGTTGTATGCAACACGTACACAAATGGCTTCAGTGGACATCATCTTCATCTCCCGATTTGTCTGCTAAAGCCTCACTCTGCGTATTTGTTACATAAACCACTATTGTGACATAGGTTACACATTTTTTCGAAAAATCAATAGGTATACTATGCCTCGCGGCTCTAGACCGGTGTGAACACAGCAGCCAAAGTTAGCAGCTAAATGTTCCGATGATTGCCGAGGGTCCATTGGCGTCGCCTTTTGTTTCTTTTAGGGATACCACAATGCATATTGATAATTTCTAAAGATATTATGACGAATGGAATTGATGGATGATTTGACTGAAAAATGACAATTCACACCAATCGATTGCTACAGGGTCAAAATGGAATGTTTTAAGCGACTGATAATTCATATTTGGACAATAAAATTATACATTTCATCGAAAATTGAAGATGTTAACGAGTTCACATTTCATATAAATATAGAATAACTTTAGTAAACTCGAATGATCAATATTCTGCTCACAGTTATAACAATTCAAGAATACCCATATAATAAATTTCATTGGGAACTATACATATCTACAATATCAAATTGAACACAGATAAAGTGCATTGAAAAGATTTGAATGGTACCAATAAAATCAATCTTCTGTCATAAATGATTTCAGGATGGAAATTGAAAATTCAATTTTCTCGATAACTATGCATACAAACTTCAAGATAGTGCAAGCAGTTTTATATACAAGAATAGAATCGGGCAGCATTCACGAATTCTTGTGCCAACGTTGGATTACAGGGTGAACAAAATTAAAATCTTTACAAAAATAAAATAATTCATTTTCTCGATAACTATGCATACCAACAACTTCAAATATTGAAAGCAGTTTGTTACACAGGAGAAGAGTCGAGTAGCATTCATGAATTTTTCGGCCAACTTTGGCTAGAGGGTGAACAAAATCAGAAACTTTCAAAAAATAAAATAATTCATTTTCTCAATAACTGTACATACTAACAACTCCAGATATTGTAAGCAGTTTGTTACACAGGAGTCTAATCGAGTAGCATTCACGAATTTCTCTGCCAACATTGAATCACAGGGTGAACAGAATTAGAAACTTTCCAATAATAAAATAGTTCATTTTTTCGATAACTGTACATACTAACAACTTCAGATATTGCAAGCAGTTTGATACACAGGAGTAAAATCGAGTAGCATTCACGGATTTTTCTGCCAACGTTAACTACAGGGTGAATAAAATAAGAAATTTTCAAAAAATAAAATAATTAATTTTTTCGATAACTGTACATACTAACAACTTCAGATATTGCGAGCAGTTTGATACGCAGGAGTAAAATCGAGTAGCATTCACGAATTTTTGTGCCAACGTTAACTACAGGGTGAAAAAAATTTGAAACTTTCAAAGAATAAAATAATGCATTTTCTCGAGAACTGTACATACTAACAACTCCAAATATTGCGAGCAATTTGATACACAGGAGTAGAATCGAGTAGCATTCACGAATTTATCTGCCAGCGTTGGCTACAGGGTGAATAAAATTAGAAACTTTCGAAAAATAAAATATTTCATTTTCTCGATAACTGTACATACTAACAACTTCAGATACGGGACTCGTTCGACAGTGGGTAGTTCTCATCGATAGCGACAAAATATTCCATTAGTAATTTCCTGTGAAATCAAAGGTAAGAAAGTTATCCATACTTCTTTGGGTGAAATTAACTTTTCGAGTTGATATACCTTGCGTGATTTTCATTTATATTTTGATCGATACGGGACTCGTTCTTTCGACAGTGGGTAGTTCTCATCGATATCAATGAAATATTTCCTAACCAATTTCCTGTGAAATCAAAGAGAAAAAAGTTATCCATACTTGATTGAGTGAAATTGACTCTTGGAGTTTATATGCTTGCGTGATTCATTCTTTGGCCGATTCGAGGTTCGTTCTTTTGACTTTTATTTTTTACGAATAATCATCCGAGAGATAAATCCATTTCATCATGGTTTACAAAAAAAACATTGAGTTTGTGTTAGGAAAAGTGGCAGAATTCATTTTGCGAGAGATACCAGATATTAAGTTTCAGGAGCTTTTATATCGGACTAGTAAAGATGAACTGTTTGTGAGAGTAGCTAAAATGAATGAAGACATTACAGCTCTCAAATATGCCAGTGATATATTCAAATTAATTCATCGAAACCATTTTATTTTCCGGAATATATTTGAAAGTGAATGTTCTTCCATCGGCCGGACAAATCTAGATCTGGTACTCAAAGAAATAATGGAAAATCTTGGCACTGAATCATTGAATTGAAATATGTTCGAGAAAAAAACTCAGTGTATAAGATTCTCTGCAACAAGGTTGGCATTTCGAACACCCTTAGAAACAGAATGACACTGTATTATCACTACAGAAAAATATCAGCTAAGAAAATCAAACAATTTCAAGATGAAACAAGGAATATTGGTAATATATCAAACATCAGCTTTGGAGGGATACGCTGTTCGACACCATTGTTAGAGAAAGTAAATGAAAATATTTCAACAGAGATTCCAATAAATTCCAAAAACAGTGATGACCATGTGAAGCCAATCTTGAGCATTGGTGAAAGTGGGCCCTCGGAGTGCATGTCAGAAAACATCCCACATCATTTGAGTAACGATCATTTCGGTTTCCTAGAGTAAAACACTCCGGAAGCAAAATACCTCTCCATTCGGATTTCCGGGCGAGAGGTACTCGAGGGGACTCAACATTAAAGATTAATTTTTGCAACATCCGCGGACTCAACAAGAACATCAATGACGTCCACCATCACCTACAGACGAAAAAACCGGATATTCTGGCTCTAACAGAAACACAAGTAAACTCGTCCACCAACAAGGTCCATATGCTTTGTCCTGGTTACGAACTCCATTCTCGATCCAGGTTCAAAGGTGGAGTCTGCCTTTACGCTAAGGCTAACCTTTCATGCCAGCGTGAAGAGAGTTTGGAACCGAAAGACTTTGATGTGATGTGGTTCAAGCTATCTGATACCAAAC
Source organism: Gonioctena quinquepunctata (assembly GCA_018342105.1). Taxonomy (NCBI): domain Eukaryota; kingdom Metazoa; phylum Arthropoda; class Insecta; order Coleoptera; family Chrysomelidae; genus Gonioctena; species Gonioctena quinquepunctata. The sequence continues at coordinate 53,570 of JAFIRS010004772.1, forward strand.
TGACTAAGTTCCTCTGCTGCCTTCACCCTTCCCCTAATGAACCTTCATATAACGACCTCTTTGAGTTTTTATCACTCAAACTGGACTAAATTCAGGAGAACCATCCAACAGCTGAAACCATGATCATGGGAGACTTTAATGTACATAACGCTGCCTGGCTCAAATTCTCTAACAAAACAGATGATGCGGGTCGTCAAGCCGAGGCCTTCGCCATCACTCATGGTCTAGAACAACTGGTCGAGCTACCAACCCGCATCCCTGATGTCAACAACCAGTCTGCCAATACACCAGATCTTTTCCTCACCACCAATCCTGACCCGTATAGAATAGAAGTTTGTGCCCCACTCGGAAACTCTGATCACACCCTCATCTCCACAACATGCTCTTTCCATTTACCATCGAGGTGCACAATACCACCCCGTCTCATGGGGCATTACAATTCGGCCGACTGGGAAGGTCTTCGTATGTTTTTCTCAGCGTTTCCATGGAAGAGAGTTTGTTTCTCTTCAGTAGATCTAACACGATGTGCTGAGACAATTTCTGAAATCATCATGTTGGGGATGCAAACCTACATACCGAATACCGAAAGAAGAACATCATCCGATAAGACCTGGTTTAACAGAAACTGCTCTAGAGCTGTGGCTTCCAAACAGGCAGCATACCACCGATGGCTAAAAAATCCGGGCCCTGAGACCGGAGCAGCATATGTCGAGGCTAGAGGCATATGCAAAGAGACAATAGAATGCTCAAAAGATGCACACAATGCCAAAATAAGATCAAAACTTGCTGAATGTCCTAACGGATCCCGTTCATTTTGGTCTTTCGCCAAAGCTGTGGGAAAAAACTTCACTCCCAGCTCATTTCCTCCTATAACCAAAGAAGATGGAACACTAGCAACGACTGCCCAGGAAAAAGCCAATATCTTTGCGCACCTATTTGCTGGAAATTCCACTCTGGATTCATCGGGAAAACAACCCCCGCACATTACACCTATTGACAGTCACATGCCCGAGATCACCTTTCGCCAACGTACTATCAGAAAGATTTTGCTGGGTCTCAACACCAACAAAGCCTGTGGATCTGACGGAATCCCGCCGATTGTTCTCAAGAAATGTGCCCCCGAACTAACACCTGTTCTTTGCAAGTTGTTCAACCACTCTTACAATTTGGGGGTATTTCCGTCCAATTGGAAAATTGCAAGAGTACAGCCAGTCCCTAAAAAAGGCAAAAAGGCCCTACCTAGCAAATACAGACCTATCGCACTGCTATCTATTATTTCAAAGGTCATGGAAAAAGCCATCAACATCGAGCTCATGAAATATCTGGAAGACTCAGGAATTGTCAACGATAGGCAATATGGCTTCCGCCATCAGAGATCAACTGGTGACCTGCTCGCTTACGTCTCACATATATGGCAGCTATCTATTGAAAAGTATGGAGAAACTTTAGCTGTGGCATTAGATATCTCCAAGGCGTTCGATCGAGTTTGGCACCAGGGACTCCTCGCCAAGCTTCCGTCTTATGGCTTGCCCCCTCAGCTGTGTTCTCTGCTTGCTAGTTTTCTCTCAAACAGGTCTCTCCATGTAGTGGTCGATGGAGTTTCATCTGACACTCTACTCATAAATGCTGGTGTTCCGCAAGGATCTATTCTCGCACCAACACTATTTCTACTTCACATCAACGACCTGTTGAAAGCAATTTCATGTCCAGTACACAGCTTTGCCGATGATAGTACCCCCCATACCGCTTTCTCTTCCAGGGCCCCTTTATCAGCCCGTGAAACCAGAAATGAACGAGGAAGAAATGTTAATAATATAAATATGGACTTAGCAACAATTCTCGAGTGGGGATCTAATAACTTGGTAGAATTCAATGCAAACAAAACACAAGCATGTCTTTTCTCTAGAAAAGTCGATCTCACTGTGCCTAACATAACTTTGTCAGGAGTAACCATACCACTGAAGTCATCCATATCGATGCTTGGTATTACTATCAGCAATAACCTTTCCTGGGAAAATCACGTGAGGTCCATTGCCAAAGTGCATCCCAAAACTTGGTTTTTTGTTCCGTGCCAAGAGCTATTTCACCCCCACCCAGCTGCTTATGATCTATAAGGCACAGATCCGACCTGTCCTGGAATACTGTTCCCATATTTGGAGCGCGGCACCTAAACATATCCTGAGGCTATTGGATTCTGTCCAAAAAAAGGCAATTCGTCTCGTCGGTGATGCCTCGCTCACAAACTCGCTCACTTGTCTGGAACACCGTAGAAAAGTTGGCGATTTGTCTCTATTTTATAGATATTTTCATGGGCGATGCTCTTCTGAAATATCAACAATCGTTTCTGCTTTGGCAGTCTCTTCGAGACTAACCCGTCAAGTTCAGTCATCACACCCCTTCGTGGTCACTTTGGAGACCTGCAGAACATCACTTTCCAAAAACTCGTTCATCCAACGAACAGCGAGGCTTTGGAACTCATTGCCTAGGGAGGTGTTCCCCGAGGCATACAACCTCCAGAAATTTAAGAAGAACACCAACTCCTACCTTCTTTCCCTTGGTTCCCACGATGTTCTCTTAACATTACAGGATATCCCTTTTCGTGGGAACCAGAACATAAAAAAAAATTCGTGGAATCTGGAAATTTTGACTGCAACTCTTCTAGGAACGCCTCGCCCATTTCGGTTGAAAAGGTAATGTTTACTAAAAACAAAATAACTGTGAAGGATAAGTCTAATGGAGTCACTTCTCCTAAAGCAATTGGTGTGACACCAGAGAAATTCGATGTTCCCAATTGTTTGGATTTGTCTTTTGAAGAGAATCCGAAAATTGAACCATCAGGGGCTCGGAATGTCAAAAAACTGCCTTCCAAAACATACAAACTATGTGTATATCTTGGAGGTAGTTTCAATATAAAGAACAATGTCATTTGGAATGTTATCTTCCACGATGGAAAACTAGATGTACCATACTATTCATATTACATCAAAAACATGATTACCAAATTCATGAACAATACTTGTCAAGAATCATCTTCAAATATGTCAAATATCTTCAAAAGGGCGTCATAAACATTTACGGCGTATGTCGACACAACAATTATGAATGCAAAAATGCAAAGCAATTATTGAAGATCGTACTTTGTATCTCTATAGTACTTCTCTTGACTATTACCACAAGGGTCCGTTGGCATCTTTTGTAAGAGGTGTCGAAAGAGAAATCGTGAAAAGAGATATTTTTCGTGAAAAGCCTTCCAAATATAAAAAATTATCTATCTTAGCTGCAGATTCAGAAATGGTTGAAGCTGGTAATCTTCAGTAGCAGCAATGTCTAATTGCGACAGAGAGAAAAACGATATTTTGGATCTCATTAGTATGCAACAAGATCACAGGGAATACATTGAAGAGATATCTTTCCCGTTCAATATAAAAACTTTCAGTGAGGAACAGTTGTTCGTTTTGATTGGCAAAAAAAAAAATATTTGCCTTCCAATAATTTATTTTGATGCAACGGGTGGTATCGTCAAAAAAAGTGTTAGTGAGTCTAAACGAATACTACTTTATACAGCTGTTGTACCAATCGGATAAACCAAAAGGATATTTCCAGTATTTTAAATGTTATCTTCTACTCATTTCGCCAAGGATATTTTCAAAATTTTCCACGATTTCATGGTATTTTGCGAGGAACACAATAAATGACTTTCAAAGGGGTTGTGACATATTTCTCATTTGCCAATATTCACGCTATATTGAGATCATGAAATCAAATTACCCTTTCGGAATACCTCAATATTTTTCATAATATTTGTTGTGGGACGAGCATAATGGATGATTCATTAATAACGGTTCATCTGTGTTGTGCTCACTTCTCAAAAATTGTAAGTAAAGATGTCGAAGAAAAATGTACCAACATTATATCCAAGCAATTTATGAAATGCGCTATTGCTCATTGTATAATGTTGGAAAATTTCACCGACATAGAAGGGTGGTTTGAAAATATTTGGATAATATTGAAGTCTCCATACAAAAATGAATGGGTTGAATCAGCATTAAAAAAGTTTGTGTTTACCAATTGTGTTAATGCACATAGTTTCGAAAACCTGATAGAAATTGATAGAGAAATCAATAAGGCGGAAAGTATCTATAGAAATAGTCCTTTTTTCAAATACTTCATTTAAATTACTGAAAAAACTAATATTCATTCTGACGGATCAATATCTGAACCAAATATCTTTCAAAATGGAGAGCTATTTGACTTAGTGATCTCAAAATATATGCCATATTGTTGTCTGTGGACTGGCATAATGATAAGAGAAAAAGGAGTGGATCGATATAGTAATGCCTTTGTTGAAAATCACTTTAGCAATCTGAAATTTTTTTTTTTTAAATGTGAAAAGAATCTGAAGCCATCAAGATTTCTGAGGTCTAGCAGAGAAAACGTTTTGAGTTTATATAAAGAAGTCATCCTTGATATTCCAAGAATAAGCTGACCAAAATTAATTTAAAATAATGATGGACATTCGGAAGTGGTTTCTCAGGAATGTTGGAAGAGAAGGGAAAAGTCATACAAAACTCATTTCGATGGAAGCTTTTTGAAAGAAACAGCAATGCATACTTCTACTTCAGAGATGTGTTCGAGAGAATCGAGTGTGATTTATGCTGAAGATGATAATGAATTAGCTCAGTGTGCATATTGCGGCCACGGAATGATTGACGAGAGAACACCGTGGGTAAAGTGTGATGAGTGTAAACGTTGGATCCATCAATTGTGTGCGGACCCTGAGGGTAAAACATTTTTTTTCCATAAAATTCATATGCAAAATATGCCAGATAGGAGAAATACACGAAGATTCGAAAAATGTTGTAGAAAAGTTCTACGAAAAATGTGATCTCTTTTTGAAGACCCTCTCACTGACAGAACAAGATATGAAAGAAATAGAACAACAAACGCAAACACAAAGATTGTGTGCAAAATGATTTCAGGAAAGGAAAATGAGAGCAACGGCTTCATTTTACGGAAGAATTTGTAGAATGAAAAATATTAGTTGTTATGAAAATATAATCAAAGATATAACACAACCCAATAATTTGAAAACATCTGCTTTACAACATGGCATTGATAACGAAGATGTCGCAATATCTCTCTACATAGTACGAACGAAGTCTGAGTACCAACCATAATTCACAAACAGCATCCATTTATAGCTGGTTCACCGGATGAATTGTTGACGAAGATGGGATTAACGAGGTAAAGTGTCCATATAATTCGAGAAATATTGATCCACATTTCAATAAATTTGATTTCTTGGATACTGATAATTCCACAATAAGGTATGTCCACAATTTTCATTATCAAATCCAAGGTTTGTTAGAGATAACGGATAGATTGTGGTGTGATATGGTCATATTCACCTTCAAAGTAATAAAAATTATTAGAATTTCTAGATCGACCCAATTCTGGGACAATATGTTGAAAAAATTAGGGAGTTTTTATTATTTCCATATGTTACCACAGTTGTTATCACCAAAAGGAAATTGATCAGTTTCCCAAAAAAAATGGACTGCTTCAAAGCAATTGACTTTCTTAGAAAATGGGCTGGTAGTAGATGTGAATTACTACAAAGAACTCCCAGATTGTAAAATTGTTTTTAACCGATTTCTTAGTTGTTTGACCAACCCTCAGAAGTTAATGGAAACTTGTACGAGTTAGGATCACGGGGACCTTACCTTTTATAGTGGGATAGATAATCTGGGATAATCGGGGATAACTCCATAAAAGAGATTTTAGTTGAAGATTATTTAACACTGAATGGCAAAAACTGGCTCAGTAGTTTTGTTATAGATTATTGTCTACATATACTGAACTCAGAACAACAGTACCAAATTGTTTCGGTAGCAAAATCTTCTATAATATTCGGCGCTGAAAGTTACACTAACAACTTCGTAAGATCTGTCACTCTTATCAAAAATTTGATGATATTTCCAGTTGCCAACCACCAACATTTAATTTTGATAGAATCCAATCGAGCACAGAAAAAAATTACCGTGATTGATCCAATAGACAATGAGAAAATTATTGGAAAGTTGTTGCTGAAACGATTCGTACATTTCTTGACTTAAAGGGTTCAGAAAACTGGAAATGGATTCTATAACTGTGGCATATATATTACACACTTTTTCTCGAGAATTATAAATCAACAAAACTTAACAGAATGCTTCGATCCATCAGAATTTCGACTTTAATTGAGAAAGCTGTTATTGATAAACAGTAAAAGCATGCACGAAAAATGTCTCTTTTGTGCGCAAACCGTTGATACAATCCAATTTCCAGAAACGTTTTTCAAATGCAGGATTTGTTTCGAAGTCATTCATAGAAAATGTTTACTAACTGCATACGATATTCATAATGGAATTGCCGTAAATATGAAGACTGTCAATGATATGTGTGACCTCTGCCGGGAATATTGAGAGATATAATATTAGGAGCATCATTATCTATATAAAGAATATTGCCCAATTTTCCTTCTCCTGTCTGATTGAAACCTTCCGTAGAATTTACTTCAGAGATCCATGGAAATTGATATGGTGTCTTCTTTCTTTTTATTTTTTGTTTATGGCTTCAACTATGTCGATTGGAAATGTCATTGATACCAGTCGACTTTTTCTCCAATGGACCATATCTGTACACATTTGAAGTTGTTTGTATGCATAGTTATCGAGAAAATTATTTATTTTATGTTTGGAAAGTTTTTAATTTTGTTCACCCTGTAATCCAATGTTGGCAGATACATTCGTGGATCCTACTCGACTCTAGTCCTGTGTATCAAACTGCTTATAATATCTGAAGTTGTTAGTATGTACAGTTATCGAAAAAATGAATTATTCGATTTTTGGAAAGTTTCTAATTTTGTTCACCCCGTAGCCAACGTTGGCAGAAAAATTGGTGGGTGCTACTCGACTCTACTCTTGGGTATCAAACTGCTTGCAGTATCTGAAGTTGTTAGTATATACAAGAAAATGAATTATTTTATTTTTGAAAAGTTTCTAATTTTCTTCACCCTGTAGCCAAAGTTGGCAGAAAAATTCGAGAATAGTTATCGACTCTACTCCTGTGTATCAAACTGCTTGCAATATTTGAAGTTGTTAGTATGCATAGTTATCGAGAAAATGAATTATTTTATTTTTGGAAAGTTTCTAATTTTGTTCACCCTGTAGCAAGTTGGCAGAAAAATTCGGTATACTGTCAACTCTACTCCTGTGTATCGAGTTGTTTGCAATATTTGAAGTTGTTAGTATGCATAGTTATCGAAAAAATGAATTATTTTATTTTTGGTTTTTTAATTTTGTTCCCCTGTACTAAAGTTAGCAGAAGAATTCGTGAATGCTACTCGACTCTACTCCTGTGTATGGAACTGCTCGCAATATCTGAAGTTGTTAGTATGTAGTTATCGAAAAAATAAAATATTTTATTTTTGGAAAGTTTCTAATTTTGTTCGCCCTGTAACTCAACGTTGGCAGAGGAATTTCTGAATGCTACTCGACTCTACTCCTGTGTATCAAACTGTTTGCAATATTTGAAGTTGTTAGTATGCATGGTTATCGAGAAAATTAATTATTTTATTTTTGGAAAGTTTCTAATTTTGTTCACCCTGTTATTCAACGTTGGCAGAAAAATTTGTGAATGCTTTTCGATTCTACTCCTGTGTATAAAACTGTTTGCAATATTTGAAGTTGTTGGTATGTCAGTTATCGAGAAAATGAATTATTTTATTTTTGGAAAGTTTCTAATTTTGTTCACCCTGTAGCCAAATGTGGCAGGAAAATTCGGGAATACTTATCGACTCTACTCCTGTGTATCGAACTGCTTGCAATATTTGAAGTTGTTAGTATGCATAGTTATCGAAAAAATGAATTATTTTATTTTTTGAATGTTTCTAATTTTGTTCACCTTGTAGCCAACGTTGGCAGAAAAATTCGTGAATGCAACTCAACTCTACTCCTGTGTATCAATATGCTTGCAATATCTGAAGTTGTTAGTATGTAAAGTTATCGAGAAAATGAATTATTTTTTTTGGTAAGTTTTTAATTTTGTTCACCCTGTAGCCAAAGTTGGCAGAAGATTTCGTGAATGCCACTCGACTCTCCTCCTGTGTATAAAACTGCTTGCAATATCTGAAGTTGTTAGTATGTAGTTATCGAAAAAATAAATTATTTTATTTTTGGAAGGTTTCTAATTTTGTTCACCCTGTAGCCAACGTTGGCAGGAGAAATTCGTGAAGGCTACTCGATTTGAATACTGTGTATCAAACTGCTTGCAAAATCTGAAGTTGTTATTATGTACAGTTATCGAAAAATTAAATTATTTTATTTTTGGAAAGATTCTAATTTTGTTCACCATGTAATATAACGTTGGTAGTAAAATTCTTTAATCCTTCCCGACCCTACTCCTGTGATTCAAAATACTTGCAATATTGCAAGTTGTTAGTATGTACAGTTATCGAGAAAATGAATTATTTTATTTTTGGAAAGTTTCTAATATTGTTCACCCTGTAGCCAACGTTGGCAGAAGAACTCGTGAATGCTACTCGACTTTACTCCTGTGTATCAATTTGCTTGCAATATCTGAAGTTGTTAGTATGTACAGTTATCGTGAAAATGAATTATTTTATTTTTGGAAAGTTTCTAATTTTGTTCACCCTGTAGCCAACGTTGGCAGAAATATTGGTGGATGCTACTCGACTCTACTCCTGGGTATCAAACTGCTTGCACTATCTGAAGTTGTAAGTATATGCAGTTATCAAGGGGTTTTTGTGAGAATTAATTCATGATAGAAGCAATCCATGTGATGAAACCTTCTATTTTTCATATTAATCCATTTCAACTCCTTCAATTTATGAGATACTCCCCTGCGTTTTTTTATACCGTAGATAAGCCGAATACAACACTTCTGGACTTCTTGAATACGACGGATATCAGAATTATTGAGACAAGGTCCAATATAGTGTCGCAGTGATTAAACTGCGACAGTACTAATTGTTTTTTTTTTTAACCGATTTCTTAGTTGTTCGACCAACCCTCAGAAGTGAAAACCTGTACGAGTTAAGATCACGGGGACCTAACCTTTTATAGTGGGATCCGAAACCACTCTTGGGGCCTTGAAAAAATTTTCACCAGCTGCGGGAGTCGAACCCGCGCCAGGTGGAAACAGTAGACACAAGACTAACGCTCTTGCCACTGAGCCACAAGCCCCATTAATGTAATGTATCACATAACATTTTTTTCAGTATCTAATGAAAGGAAGTGTCTCTGTGGATATAATAATTCCAGAGCTGAATACGCATTTCGCAATTTTAGATTGATATGTTCCTTTAAACGCAATTTAGAGTCAACTATTTGACCAACATTCTTACATGGAGATTTAATGGTATTTTTGTACCGTCAATTTTAGTATCATATTATTACTTGTTTCTGCAAAGTAGCATTGCTGAGGATTTGTTAGTGTTGAAGAAATTTGGAAAATTGCAACTAAATCAGTATTTATTGCGTGTTGTGCTTCTTCTAGCTCAGACGGTTCAAATGAGTAGTACAACTGGGTGTCGTCAGCGTAGAAGTGCTAGTTACAGAGTGTCATTGCATCAATGAAATTAGCAGTATAGCATGTGAATAGAAGTGGCCCTGATATGCTTCTTTGTGGGAATCCCGATTTTACTTCGAGTGAAGTTGAAATATTATTATCAAGTTCGACTGTTTGATTCTTTTTATGAAGATAAGATGATAGCAATGCGCCCGCATCATTACTGATACCAAAGTAATTCAGTTTAGCTAATAGAATCCCATGATTAATCATATCGAACGCCTTCGAATAATCAAGACAAACCAGAACTGAAATTTTACCCTTGTCGGTTGCAATAATTAAGTCAATAACGTTTGCTAGAGCCGAGGTACAACTGAAGCCGCTTCTGAATCCTGATTGCTTAGAGGGTAATATAGCATTATCATTCAAATATTCTCTCATCTGCATGTCAATGATTTTTTCAGAATTTGGACATGGTTATGGAGCGGAGATGCTTATGGAGCGGAGATCGTCATATCTAGTTGTGTGTGTTACTTTCGGAATCGGAACCCCTTTAGCATTCTTTCAGGTAGAAGGGAAATATTTTTGCCAAATACATTCATTCACGATATGGGTTATATTTGTTATGATGAAAGGGCAACATAACTACAGGAGTATTATATTGACTTCGTCAATCCCAGTTGCCTTCGATTCCATTGAAAGAATTATTTCTGAACTGGTTTTTTCATCAACTTCATGAAAACCAAAGTTGGAGTTGAGGCCCGTTTTCTTATGGTTTTTGTAATGAAGAATAATTCCTTCGTCAACTTCTACATCGTTATAGGATGAATTGACGAAGAAATCATTCATAAAGTTAGCATTTCGCAACTCACAAGGTATTTCAGACTTTTTGTTTTTGGAAAAATTGAGTATTTGAAGTTCAATCCACTTTTCTTTAATGTTACAGTTCTGGAGTTTAGTATTAGAGTATGCTTTTTTTCGGCTCTTATAGCCGAGTTTGTAATATTTCTCAATTGTTTGTAGTAGTCCCAATGGTGGGATAAGGAATTTTTGAACTTTTAAATTTAAATTGTTTGATTTTTTCAGTTATCCATGGTGTATACTTCAATTTGGAAGGAACAATGTGTGACACTAGAGCATGCAAGTCGAAGACGGCCGTATATTTTTGTTCGGAATCAATACTTCAACATCAATATCGTTCGTTTCAAAGAAGTTGAACCAGGGAAGATTTATCAAATCATGTTCAAAGTTTTCGAGTATAATCCGATTTGAAGGCCTGACCAAGATTTTTGGTTGAGTCTGATTTGTCCGTTTCTTTAGTTCAATTATGAATTCGAATAGGGAGTGATCAGAGATGTCACAGCCTTCAACGGAAGCTGTACAATCATTAATGTCCAAATTGGTGATAATAAGATCAATTAATGTTGAGGAGGTGTTAGTAACTCTGGTTGGTGTCCCAAGTAGTTGTATGAGACTGAAGGTTTCTGAGATAATACTGAACTAAGGCGTTAGAAATGAGTTTATATTTATCATATTTATGTTGAAGTCACCAATAAAAATAATGTTAACAAAATTAGAGAATGAATTAGATAGGTTTTCAAATTCATCTAAATACTTCCTTAAACAAAAACACATCGTTGTACTGTAATCTTCACCCAAATATGCTCAATTAGATAATTGCATTCCTTTAATATCACTTCAAATTTGATATTCTCCTTGATAAAATACCCACGCCTCCGCCTCTGGTTGCTGTATCCTGCCTTACTAATACGTAATCATCAAGTTTAACGGATTTAACCATGTAAGCCATGTTTCAGTTACACATACAGCGACACAATTATCTTCCGCAATCTTATTTCGAAATTTTTGAAAATTTGCAGTGAGAGATCTTACATTTACATGTGATACATTGAATTTCATTCTCAATTAGAATGAGACTAGATGATTTCGATAGCCGAAAGTACTTTTTTAGGAATGAAAAATATTGGAAGATATAGAGAGACGAGAGAGAAAAAAAAAAGAAAAAAAGAGTTTAGGAGAGTAGTAGCAAAGTTGGTTATCAAATACAAAAGGAAGAATTACCAGTGACAACATACATTTTCATTTCATTGTGCACAAACTTCGATATATTTGAATGAAGTTTGGTGTAGGGAAAAAAAGTGTTTAAACAAAAGTGTGGTGCAATATAGTGATAATAGAAAAAAAAAACTCAGTTACAACAGTTTACATCATATTACGGTAATAAGAAAAAAAAACAAACTGAGTCATAGTTCAGAGACCCAATAAACATTTTGACGAATATTTGCTTATGGAGAAGAGAAATCGCAGCCGGAAAAAAAAGACGGTTCCAATCAGTTTTCGGAAATCTGTAGTAAATTTTCTTCGTGCCTCACATGGTATACCAAGAGTAGATGAGCTATGGGGGTTCTGGCTCACCCTCAGGTGAGCCAGAATCCCCATAGCTCCACACGCTCTCCGGCTACTCCCGCCACATGGTCCCGCACCGCCACTGGTTTGGGGCCTGTCACTGGGGTCTGAGACAGCTGGGAACGTTATGGGGGATCGTTTTGGGGGGCCCAACCATATATGGAAAAAAACATGGCTGCCGTTAAGAGAAAAAAACATGGCCGCCTATCATTGAAAAAAAAAACATGGCGGCTGTAGGTAAGGAATTTCAAGATGTCCGTTATATGGAAGCCTTGCCTGAGATGTTTATCGGTCTCTGAGTATTGTCACTGAAGTTGAAGATATCTGGAGGCATTGTGGGGGCCCAGCCGTGTATAGAAAAAAATAAGGTTAGGAATTTGAAGATGTCTGCTATGGGGGGTAACGACTGGGTTCTTCAGCGGTATCTGGAGGCTGCCACGGAGGTGTGAGATGTCTCGTAACGTTATGGGGGCCCAACCATATATAGGCAAAAATATGGCGGTTGTAGGTTAGGAATTCCAAGATGTCGTTATGGGGGTAACGACTGGATTCTTCAGCGGTATCTGGAGACTGCCACGGAGGCCTGTGACAACTGGAAGCCGCATTGGGGGGGCAACTATATATAGAAAAAATATGGCGACTATAGGTTAGGAATTTCAAATGTTGTTGGGAACCGCTCCTTGGGGTACTTTCGGATCCACGGGGTGATGAGAATCTTAAGGGGGCCCAATCATTCATAGGAAAAAAATATATCGGTTGTAGGTTAGGAATTTCAAGATGTCTGTTTGGGGGCCAACTCTCTTGGGGTATTTATCTTACGGAGGTCTGAGATATGTGTGGAAGCCGCATTGGGGCTCAATCATTCATAGAAAATGAAATATAGTGGTTGTAGGAAGGAAAAAAATTTCCCCCGCCTGTGGGATATTCAGCAGCCTCTGGAGGTTACCACTAAGGTCTGAGACAGCTGGCGTACGTTATGAAGGCATGGGACCGTATTGGAGCTTGCAGTCATAGAGAAGAACAAAGTATGACGGTTTTAGGTTAGGAATTTCATTATATATCCGTTATGGGAGGCCGACCCCGCCTGGGGGCAATTAACGGTCTCTGTAGCATGTCACTGATGTTTGACGCATTCGTGGGGGCCTGGAACTTAACCATAAATGGAAAGAAAAAATATAACCGCTCAACGTTAACAAAGAAAAAAGAAATGTTAATGCGATAGCGATATGTTGAATATGCTTTTCGCCGCAAATGATTGCATCATAATTTGACCTTGACTGTACGAAATTCTCCCACGGTTCGAGCGTGCCGATTCTAAGAATTCCCCATCTTTATTGCTTCTCGGAATAAGCTTACGATTGGAAAATTCCAAGAATTGGATAATGCAAATTTCTCAGAAATCCATATTTGACCAACACCAACACCTGAATAAACAATCAATTCCGAGAACTATGTCTCGCCACTGATTCTGAGAAATTAATTGCGTCGTAGTTTTATGTTTCTGTGAACGCCAATAATGGTATCTGTTGAAGCCTGAAGACTTTCCAAAAGAGCATTGAACATTTTTCGGAGTCAACTCTGTATATATTTATTATGGTTGTAGTTTGACAAGATGATGTTTATGAATAATTAAAACTGTCAATTAAGTCATCGTTTTTCCTTACTTCAAAACCAGATAAGATCTATTAAAAGTACTTCAACATGGTAGCAGAATGTGACTAGAAAGACGAGTTCTACATCTGGAAGTGATAGAAAGTAAGAAAAAAGTCCCAAGAGTAGGTGAAGTGTCGCAAAGAAGTTATTCCCTAGAAGCAGGCGACAAAAAGTTTTTGAGGAGCAAATTGAAGCTAGCAAAGTACAGATAGGCCTACTGGAAGGGAAATCAAATTGGTCGACTTGGAAATACAAGCTTTGTATTCTGCTGAGAGGCGTGAGAGGAGGATTGGAAGTTTTAGAAGGCAAATTGCAAGCCCCTAAACCATCAGTAGAAAATGCGTCGCAGGAAGAGAAATCCAGGTATGACAAAAATTTGGCGGACTTCAATCAGGCTGATAGTAGTGCCCCACTAATTTTGACGGTCAACATGACAAAAGAAACTTCAGAAAAAGTTATGCGTTTTTCAACTACGAGAGATATGTGGCTGGAATTGCACAGACTTTTTGATGGAAATGTCGAGAACAAGACGTATGATGTGTGTATGCAATTTTTCAGTTATGTGAAACAAGCAGATGAAGATATCGCAACGCATACGTGTAAGCTGAAGAATTTGTGGAACAGTTTACAGAAAGAAATATCCAAAGATAAGGTAACTTATGGAAGGACATCTAATTGTGACTAGCCTGAAATTCTGTTAATTTGCAAAATATTAGAGACATTGCCTGCTGAGTATTTCTCCTTGAAGTCTAGCTGAAATTTGATGTCAGATACAGACAAAAATATTGACAATTTGACAAGCCAATTATGTGCATATGAAAAAGCACTAACAATAGAGTGTGAAACCAGTCAAGAGGTTCTTCAGACAACAGCAAGTAGAAAAAACAACTTGACCTGTAATTATTGCAAATTGAAAGGACACAAAGTTAGAGATTGTGTCAAATGGAAAACAGATGGCAGACCACCAAAGTCCGAGGAACAAAAGAAAGACAATAGAATGAAAACAAAAAACGTTATTCTACTGGCAGTCTCAAGCACTGTATTGTTTTGCGAGAGTGATAAAGACAATTGGTACGTTGACAATGGGGCAACAAAATACATCACCAACCAAAGTGAGTTGTTTGAGAACTTTGAGCCATTTGATCAGGATCACCAAGTAAAAACAGCAAATGGAGACTTTATAGCAGCACTAGGATATGGTACAGTACGAGTACAATCATATGTAAATGGAGAAAAACACGAATTTTCACTATCCCAAGTATGGTATGTTCCTAGTATAAGAATGAATTTGTTTTCAACATTGTCTTCTCAAGATAAGAATCCTGACAGTGAGTTTATTTCCAAGGTAGAAGAATGTCATTTCAAATGATCTGGAGAAAAATTGCTTGTGGGATCGAGAAGTCGCTCAGGAGGCTTATACAAACTTGATATGAAAGCCATAAGACCAGAAATGTCAAGAGAAGTCAATTTAGTCAATGAGGAAAATGTGTTACAGCTTGATCATGAAAGATTTGGCCACCAGAATAAAAGGCATGTGAATACGGTTTTGAAGCGTGAACTAGGCATAGAAGTTAACCTGGATCGTGGTGTATGCGAGGGTTGCGTCTATGGAAAGGCTCATGTACTCAAGTTTGGTACTAGAGAACGAGTCAACTCACCTGGTTTGCTGATCCATACGGATGTTTGTGGACCATTTGAAAGCAAGTCGAGGTCAGGTTACCGCTACTATGTGCTCTTCAAGATGATTACTGTAGATACCGTTTTGTCTATTTCATCAAGCACAAATCTGAAGTCGTAGACAAGCTAAACACAGTCATTGCTGAAATCAAAGCTAGAGGGTATGCTATTCGAGAGATTTTGTCAGATAACGAAGGTGAATTTGACAATGAACAAGTACGAAGAATTCTAAACCATCAAGGAATCAGGCAAATATTGATTATGCCATATACGCCGCAACAGAATGGCTGTTCTGAAAGAGAGAATAGAACAGTTGTAGAGACTGCAAGAGCTCTGATGCACGCACATGCAGGACTATTTGATCAGACATTTTGGGCAGAGATGGTGAATACGGCAACATACATTTTGAACCGAACAAGCAATTCAGGAATCGACCAATAGTCTCCTTCTGAGGTATGGCACAAGAAGAAGCCCAAACTCAAACATCTGAGAGTCATCGGTAGCATTTGCTATGCTCATATTCCAAGCAGAATCGCAAGAAAATGGGCAAGAAAGCCATTAAAGGTGTTCTCATGGGTTACGATAATGACGATGGATATAGAATTTGGTCACTTGATGGAAAAAGCTTGTCAGATCAAGAGACGTCATTTTTGATGAATGCAAACCTTTAGAAATAGTGAATGAGAACAAGAACGAGTATCTTCCTCCACTTCCACAAGATAATGTTCTTGATTATGTAAAAAGTAAAGATTCATCGAAAAATGAAGAAGTTGAAGATCGATCAGAACAAGAAATCTTAGGAGATGTAGAAAATATCCATGAAAACCCAGAAATGAGAAACATAGAGCGAGAAAATACAGAAACAGAGCATGATACAGCAGAATACTCAGATGATATTGAAGAAATTGATCATGATACGATAGAAGAAGACAACATCGAATTAAGGAGACAGCTAAGACACAGAAGAGAAACGAGAATGCCGAAACATTTTGAAAACTATGTCATGACAGTTGCAGCAGAGATTATTGAACCTAGAGAACCTTTATCCTACAAAGAGGCTATAACTTGTAATGAACGAAAAGACTGGATTTTGGCTATGGAAAAAGAGATACAATCACTACAAGAAAATTGTACCTGGGAAATGAAAAATTTGCCTGTGGGAAAAAGGCAATATCTTGCAAGTGGGTGTACAAGCTCAAGACAAATTCGGACGGGTCCATTGACAAGTATAAAGCACGACTGGTCATAAAAGGTTATTCACAGCGAAAGGGTGAAGATTATGACCAAACATACAGCCAAAGGTGGAACTATAAGGTCATTGTTGAGTATTGCCGCAAACAAAAATATGTCTCTGACCCAATTTGATGTGTGTACAGCCTTTCTCTATGGTAAACTCAATGAGGAAGTCTATATGAAGCCACCTCAGGGATATGAAGATGGTAGCGACAGAGTATGCAAACTTCATCGCAGTCTTTATGGGTTGAAACAGGCACCAAGGTGTTGGAATCGAAGATTTAGTGATTACATTCAAAGACTAAATTTCAAAAAATCTGATGCGGACCCTTGCTTGTACATAAAAAAAGATGGAGGAAATATGCTGCTACTAGCCCTTTATGTTGATGATGGATCATTAGCTTCTACCAGTGAGACAATGAAAGACACCTTCATACACAGTCTACAAAGAAAATTCAAGATCACGGTCAAACCAGCATCTTATTTCCTAGGTCTGGAAATTGAGAAGAAAGAAGCTGGAACAATTCAAGTTAATCAGTCTGCTTACACTAAAAAGATTTCAGAGCGATTCGTAGACCAGTATCAACGCCCATAGTTAAAGAAGGCATTCAATTAGGGAAGGAAGATGAGGATGAATTGAACAGCACTTTTCCTTATAGAGAGGCAGTCGGTGCTTCAATGTACCTAATGACTGGCACTCGACCAGACATTGCATATGCAGTGAGTGTAGTTTCAAGGAAACTCGAGAATCCCTCAAATTCTGACTGCTCAAAAGTAAAAAGGATATTCCGCTATTTAAAAGGCTCGACTGATCTTGGAATAATCTACAAACCAGGAGCTAAAGAAGAGTTGAAGACCTTCAGTGATGCAGATCATGGTGGTGATGATACTACAGGCCGATCAACTACAGGAGTTTCGAGTATGTACGCAGATGGAGCAATATCCTGGTACAGTCAACGTCAAACTTCAGTTGCAATTTCTACAACAGAGGCAGAAATAGTTGCTGCTAGTGAAGCTGCGAGAGAAATTGTTTGACTCAAACGACTATTTGAAGAAATTATCGTTTTGAGAGCAGTCCCAACATTGATGGTCGACAACGAAGCTGCAATAAAGCTGGCAGAGAACCCAGAATATCACCGTCGCACGAAACATATTCATATTCGACATTTCTTTGTCCGTGAGCTGGTGCTAGACAGTTTCATTCAAGTTAAGAAAGTGTCATCAGAAGACCAGCTAGCAGACATTATGACAAAACCTTTGTTCAAACCCAGACTACAAATGTTGAGAAACGCAATGGGGTTGACCAGAATAATTCAATGAGGGAAGGTGTTGAAGCCTGAAGACTTTCCAAAAGAGCATTGAACATTTTTCGTAGTCAACTCTGTATATATTTATTATGGTTGTAGTTTGACAAGATGATGTTTATGAATAATTAAAACTGTCAATCAAGTCCTCGTTTTTCCTTACTTTGAAACCAGATAAGATCTATTGAAAGAACTTCAACAGTATCATCATTCGAAATTTCATAGTACAGTCAATCTCAGACATTTTACGCAGCCGAATTTCTTAATTTTTTTCCCCAATGACAAAGAGGTTGGATTTTTTTTATTTTCCATTTCATCTAAATTTAGTTCTTGTATTACTCACTAGGTGGCGTCACTATCGTTCAACCTTACACCCTACCGATTTGTGTTTTTTGAGATAAGCATCATTTTTCCATCTTGTATTACCTGGAATATGGAAGCGCTCGTGAAAAAATCATTTAAGTCTTCTACCCTGTTCAATTGATTCAATATTGTTCCGGACGTCAAAGAGATAAGACGTATATCTTCAGAGCAACTGTGTGTGTGTGTGTGTGTGTTCAAGAAATAGCACAAAATGTATGTTTCCTAAACATGTTCAGGATGTTGGCGATTGTTATGTTATTCCATTGAAAATTCTCTCAGATGGGGATATAGGAAAACCAAAATGCAGCGCTGTGACACTTGTCAACGTATCACATTATGGATGATAAATGAAGAATAATCATTATGGAAAAATGAAAATTATTGTTTGGAATATAGAAGAAAGTAAAACATTGTAGAGTGTTTGCTTTTGAATTAACCCAACCTAACCAATTTTTTGCGTCCAATGCTATTAAACAAAAGAATAAGTTCTGCAAACGCTGGAAACTGATTATGGTGCGCTGAACCCATTTGAAAAAATAAAAACAAATCATGGCTGATAGAGATTTGTATTCAAATCTACATATGGTTTCGAGTAGGTTGTTCCCAACATGGACGTCACATATATACCTGATGACTCAGATAAAGGGTATATTCTTGAAGTCGATCTGGATTATCCTCGAAGCCTTCATGATCAGCAGAAAAATATTCCTTTCTGCCCTGAGCATATAAATCCCAAAACAGGGAAACCATCATCGTCTCCGTCTGAACCCACTAAACTCATGGGAACTCTTTTTCCTAAGAAAAAATATATCATTCATTATGTTATCCTAAAACAGGCTTTGTCTAACGGTCTTATTCTAAAAAAAATCCATGGAGTTATTCAATTCAATCAGTCCACTTGGTTAAAACCATATGTTGATCTTAATACGGAATTGAGGAAAAAAGCTTAAAATAATTTTGAAAAAAATCTTTTTATGTTGATGAATAATGCTGTTTATGGTAAAACCGTTGAAAATATTGGGAAACATTATAATGTGAAACTTATTACAAAATGGGAGGGTAGATATGGAGCTGAATCCTATATATCCAAACCTGAATTCAAGTCAGTCACTATATTTAACTCTATTGCCGTGAGATTTTCATTGAATATTGTGACGAAACCTGGACTCGAACCAGGGTCCTCTAGATTATAAGTCTAACGCTCTGCCAACTGAGCTATTTCGGCTTACAATCATATGCGTACGAAAAAGTATATAACGATAACCATCCATATGGCTTGCGACGAATGTTGAGTGACTATTAGCCTGAAAAGGTATGGGTGGGGGAACAAAATATAACTATTCCGAGAAAAAGGTATCTGAAATCTAGGGAATTTTTCCATAATCCTACAGGAAACTCTCATGTGTGTTAGAGAGAGATGGAGATAGTGATTATTCCTCAGACCTAGAGAAAATTATCAAAATGGGGCAATGTGGTAACCAACCCGCCCCTGACCCATCATGACTGGAGCTGAGCAACAACAACAAGAAATGCCAGAAGAGTCCAAGGTGATTTAAACAGAAAATAATATAAAAAATTCATCAGGTCCTTGCGGAACATCAATTTTTTGAAGACTCGAGTAAATATAACCGGGGAGCTTGGATTGGGGAACTAGGTACCGCCAGTTAAAGATTATCTTTTCCGGCGTACCTATAGGTGTTACAAGATCGATGATGGTTTGTTTACGTTGTGTCTCACTTCAGCCATAGTTCTTTGGACCTTTGGCTGGTTGACTACTCCGTACTGATGAGGGCCAAGGAGCCTGAAACCGGTATGCGGATTGTTAGGTGAACACGACATAAATTGAACATAATCGAGCTTATCAGAAAGAAACATTTGCATTCAATGTCCATTGATATTATATGGAAGTATGCATGGATTTTCAGGTGAATATCATTCAACGTTCTGCGTGGTATTTGCCAGGAAAGTAGTTGTTTCTCACCTGAGATCTACCTTTCTCTGGTTCAATTTTATATTGAATCCTTTATGTGAAGAAAACCGTTTAAATTCGATTTTCTATTCATTCCACTTCACATGGCACTTATCTCTCACTATTATAGCTAACGGGCTTGCCAATCCTACTGAGAAGGAATCTTTTATTTAGAAACCTGAGGTGAGATTTTCGATGTTTTTTCGTCACTAGGTACCGCCAGTTAAAGTTCATCTTTTTCCGGCGTACCTATAGGTGTTACAAGATCGATGATGGTTTGTTTACGTTGTGTCTCACTTCAGCCATAGTTCTTGGACCTTTGGCTGGTTGACTACTCCGTACTGATGAGGCCAAGAGCTCTGAAACCGGTATGTCATTCAACGTTCTGCGTGAACACGACATAAATTAAATATAATCGAGCTTATCAGAAAGAAACATTTGCATTCAATGTCCATTGATATTATATGGAAGTATGCATGGATTTTCAGGTGAATATCATTCAACGTTCTGCGTGGTATTTGCCAGGAAAGTAGTTGTTTTTCACCTGAGATCTACCTTTCTCTGGTTCAATTTTATATTGAATCCTTTATGTGAAGAAAACCGTTTAAATTCGATTTTTCTATTCATTCCACTTCACATGGCACTTATCTCTCACTGGATTGGGGAAGTTAACGTCCTAACAATACCCTTGAATCCTACGATTTTTCTTCCCAAGCCCAACGTTTGCCTGAAGATTTATTCTCCTCCAATACTCTAAAAATTTCAATTTGTCCGTATCGACCTATCTCGCGGCTACCAACATCATCATCATGGGTATGACATTTCTTTGGGATGATTTCGTAAGATAGGCGCACGATGGACGATCTTCGAACATTGAGCGATTCTGATATCATTCTTCTCCAATACTCTGAAAAATTCAATTTGTCTGTATCATCCTGTCTCGCGGATACCATTATCATAATCATGGAGATGGCATTTCTATGGAAGAATTTCGTAAGAGAGGCGAACGTTGGGCGATCCTCAAACATTGAACGATTATGATATTATTTACGGCTGGCCCTCTCGTACACCTACATGAAGACTGACGTCACAGCGATGACATCACTAGTTATATAAATTTC
>JAFIRS010004773.1:0-74837 GCA_018342105.1 Gonioctena quinquepunctata
TTTTTATTCAAAAAGTTTTTTAATAGTGAATTTTTTACAAGGCAATCAATAGAATTGGCATTTTATTCCAACCCCCATAAAGCTTTGACGTACCCAAAATTAAATTAAATATTAAATTGGCAGGAGAGCCACCAAAACTAGGCTTGGTTGTAAAACCCCGCAAAAAACTAGTGAAAAAAAAGGAAAGGGGGAATAAAATTTTTGGGTATGTGTCATCTACGGGGAAAAATTTTTAGCCTACTACAATTCGGGGTTTTTATGGTTGAAAAAAACGCTCCTTTTAGAGCCCATAAAACAGCATGGAAACGAATTATCTGGGGTAAGGAAATCCAAGAGCAAAAGGGAAACCCCTGATATAAAAAAAACCCATAAACAAGAGGGGTTGGGGCCCCCTTTCCCCACCCGACGTTTAACCCCGGTGGCAATGCGATCAGCAAAACCTTTTCCCCGACCGGGTTTTTGGAAAACAAAAGACCGTGGCAATTATTACCTTTAAAACATGCCGACTATTCACAAACCACGGGAAAGTACAGATCGTTAATGGATTGGGGGGGAATTTTTTTGGTACAAGTACCGAAATCATTCATAGTGGCTTTCGCGATGACCTTATTTGGAAGGGGGCCCCTTTAATTTAAAAATTTTTAAAATTTGGGGTTTTGGGGTTTGGACCAAAAAAAAATCCTTTCCCCCGGGGAAATTTTGATTTGGGGAAACTTTCAATAAAAAAGGGGTTTTTACCGATGAACGTCCTTCAATTCATCGAAAAAAACCTATCGTAGAATTGGTCTGAAAATAAACATTTGAGATTGCGGAGGACACGTACTCAAGCAAATTGAATGTCTGGACGGACTTTAGGATAACATCATCCCCCTTTTTATTGAAGGGAATTTAAATGCACCCAAAAATTGCAATTTTGCAAAATCAGATTATTCCTGCTTCGCCCCTTTTTTATTTACTCTAACGACGTGTGGTTTCAAAGATGGTTTTCCTCCCCAAATGCAAAAAAGGGGGTTCATTTTGAATCAATTTTTTCCCCCGATCGGCATTTGTACGCGAGGTAAATCAATGGCCACCCCTATCACCAGATGTAGCCCCCTCGTTTCCCTTTTGGGGGAAATTGGGGTATATCCATTCGAACGTGCCACCAATTTAGATGAACTGAGGGAAAAAAACATTCAGTTGTGTGCTCGTAACACCAGTTACCCTTGCGGCTACCAGAACAGAATTGTACAATAGTCGGCCATTGTTTGGCCCAAAATGGTGGTTTGTTCGGATATTTAATAAAATAATTCCGACAAAAATATTTGATTTGGTTTGCTTTTTTAAATATTTTTTTCTCCACCAAGAAATATTTTTTTTTTTGTTAGAAATTAGTTTTGTTTTCATTGTCTTACAGAAATATCGTTTGCTTTTTAATGTTAAAGGATTTTTTTTTTTTTTTTTGGGCCCAAGGCACCAAAGATTTTTTGATCTACCTGTCGTCCGACAGATTAAATTGAAAAAGATTTTTTTAAATTTTGCAAATTTTCGATGTGAAATTACGTCAAAAATTTTTTTTCGCAGCCCCTTTCTCTGACTGCTGGGTATGATACAGTCCTGAGTTGACCTGACTTCCTATCTTTTGGGGGACGTCGATACCCCTTCCTCGAGGAGCAAGAAAATTTTAATGCTCTCAACATATAGCGATTTTTTATGCCTCATGAAACCACCATACCCAAGATCAATACTTTCCGATACTGTATGTATAATGTTTTCAATGTGAGCATTTCTGATTTTGTGATTGTGTAGATACATTTTGAAGGTACCACCCATATAACTAAAAAATAACGTAATATAGATTCAGCCAATGCATTGGATACCATTCAAAAGTTTTTGTGTTCAATATATTTCTAATCAGATAAAATTTGTATATCAGTTTTCTCAGCCTTTTAACTATAGATATAGCTAATAGGTTCGTTCCAGCGTAAATTTTGATCGACTATCACACCTAGATATTGTGTCGAGTAAGTTTTTTGCATTCCAATCTCTGTGTTTTCGTATACCGGGTGACACATGATATCGGGCCACCCCTGTAACTTCTTCATTCGTTAACGGATTTTTCTGAAATTTGGTACAGTTATATAAGCAACCATTTCGGATTTGATCACATTACAATCCAATATGGCGTACTTTCGATTTATTTGGAAATTCCAGCCACTTTGTTTTTCAAATGAAATACCCTGTATATTTTTGCATATTCAAGTTCAACAGGTCAAAACAAGTCCAAACCCCATATCGAATGTGATTTTCTTGGAACAATTGAAATTAAAATTGTTTTTTCATTTTACCTCGTGGATAAATGAGATTTGGTCAAGGCTATTTACAATGAGTCGCACATAACAGAGAAACTCAATTTTTTCTGAAAAATAATTTTGTGTATTTACTGGTCAATCAATTCAGTCACATCACATTTTGATCAAAATTTTTTTTTTTTAAATTGAACCTTTAATTTTGATTTTTCATTTCTACTAATTCTCGGAAGTTAACTAAGTTGAGATGAAAATTGACAGCGAAACACAATTAGTTGACAAGATTCAAATTTGTTGTTTTCCACAGCTTACTTAGTTGAAAAATTATTCGAACTGCAAGGAAACTCATGAACTAGTTGTAGATTTTCGAATGTATACAATTTCTTACTGCACCGAAATAGCAAAATTATGTAATTTTGTTCATGAATGTATGTTCTAGAGAAACATGTAAGTGGCCCATATGGGTTCCATTTGGAAAAAAAACATTTTTGACTGAATTGATTCATCAATAAGTGACACAAATCAAATATACCCCTAGAATCAAATATACCCCTAGAATGGCTCTTCTCCATGCCTATAAAATGCACCCTGGAACAAAATTTCATTTCTATTCTGAGCCCGATGTTTTCACGTGTTCCCTGTGACTGAATCAAGTCCATGTATCCCCCCTCTACATTGGTCTATAGGAAGGATAAGATATTTTTTCACTTTATATGACCTGAAGTAAATGGATGAGAAGTTTGCCCGGAGGATAAATATTTTTAATTTGTTAAACCAGAGAAGGAGGTTTTTAATATTCAGTTTATCAAACAAGAAAAGCAACTAATTTTCCATAAAAGAATAAATATAACAGGGTATCTGAACATAGGATGAAAAAGGGAAAAATTTCAGAATAATAACATTGCCTGACTATCTTTCCCTTCAAAGGTATTTTGGGACAAACTGATTTTTTTAAGGGTTGAGTTACAATTTTTGGGTGAGAATGGATCCCCAAAAAACTCATGATTGAAACCATCAGGATAGTATAGCTAGGATCCCAAAGCTATAACCGCCTTCCGTGGCGCTAGATTCTGGGACAGGGGGAAAACGTTAGGGGGCCGTCTTTGTGGTCCAACCATATAGAAAAGAATATGGCAGCCGTGGGGAGTGAAAAAAAAAATATCGGCTCTGGGGCCGCGTCGGGGGGAAGGCCTTGGATGGGGGATTTGTCACTGAGGGCCCTGAGGTTCCCTGAGGACGCCTAGCCCAAATTCATATGGGGGTTTGTTTTAGGGAATTCAAAGGTCCGAATGGGATTGCTTTCTGGGGATCGGGAGGCTCCCACGGAGCTGTGGGGATGTCCCAGACATGGGGACCCTAAACCCATATATAGGAGAAAAATATAGCTGCTGTAGGTTAGGTTAGGTTAGGTTTGCCCGGGGTCAGGGGGGGTCGACCGGTCCGTTTTGCATTTATCTATTTTGGTAGGACTACCACGGAGGTCCTAGATGTCTGAGAACGAACGAAGAAATATAGTGGTTGTGGGTTTAAAGGTGAACTCGACCTCATGTGTTGATGTTCAGATCCGAGTTGCCTTTAAAGGGGTCCCAGACAGCCGGAAACGTTATGAATGCAAAAAGGGGCGGGATTTCAGCCACCATAAAAGAAAAAAAGTATGACGGTTTCAGGTTAAAAACCCCACCAATGTTCAATATTGGGAAACCCGGCCCGGCTCAGGTTTAACAGTCTCTCCATATCAAACGTCACTGAGGTATGATGCATTCATGGAGACCAGAGACTGATCATAAGATAGATGATTAATAGATATATTATTCCCTTTTGCCGCCATTTTGGTAAAATGTGGGGGGGTTTGTCAAAAAAAAAAAACAAAAAAAATTTTTAAAACAATATTTTAAATAATTTTGAGACAAATTAAAAACGGGAAAAATCATATAAAAGAAGTAGAAATGAGGATGTATATCCAATACATTAAAGTTAATTATGCAAAATTCTCAAATTCCGTAATCGTATAAAAACTTTTTTGGACAAGTATTTGTTAATTTAAATTAATTTTTTGAGATATAGTTTTCAAACCCTCTCGGAAGGGGGTTATATAATGTGTACCAAAAAGTTTGGTAATTTTACATGATATATGGTTAATATTTTTTGAATATTTGAGTGGCTTTTGAGTGGTAAGGATAAAGGTTTGATACCATTTCACAAGTTGTTTTACGCGGAGAAACGCTTGGCCGATTCTTATGAAGAAAAGTATGACGGTTTTAGAGTTAGAATTTCAATATATATCCGGGGGGGGCCAACGCACCCGGGTTCTTCAGTGCCTTTGGGAAATTTTTACTGAGGCCGAGATATGAGAGGTTATCGTGGAGGAAGCCGCATTGGGGTCCAATCATCCATAGAAAATGTATAACGGTTTGAGGTCAATAATTTAAAAATATATCCGTCATGCGGGGAAAAATCACGACTGGGTTCTTCAGCGGTCTCTCTGATACTATCATTTAATCTGAGATGGTTGGGAAAATGTTATAAAAAAAAAAAATACCTATACGAAAAAACTTTCACAAAGCAAAAACCAGGTCCATTGTTCCCAAAGTCCAACGCCTGCCTCGGGGTTTTCCTCCCCTTATAATATATAAACGAACCGACTGACAGACATAGATAAAAAGTTAATATTCTTCTCTTCCCGAGCATTTCTTGAAGTTTCAAGTCTCTGTCTCATCGGGAAGAAATTTTAAAAATTTATTGTTCCTTCCATATTATTATTATTATAACATACAAACGAACAAACATACAGAAAAAAATCGAGTCAATATTTCATTATTTTTCCAGTTTGAAACTATGTCTTAAAGTTTCAAATTCTTTTTTCCCATCGAGAAAAAGTTTTAAATTTATTGCTCTTTACTATTATCATCATAGATAAACGCAGAAAAGACAAAACAAATAAAGTGGGTCAATATTGCATTTTTTTTCGCTATGAGCATTCCTTGAAATTTAAAATCTTTTCTCATCGGAAAATAGTTTAAAAATTTCCCTTTATATTATTATTATTATTATTTTTCATTACATAAAACGAACAAACATTAACAGAAATCGAGTTAATATTGCATTATCGTCCAGTTCTGAGCTTTAATTTCTTTCCATGGGTTAGTTTAAAATTCCTTCTATTTTATTATTATTTTTCATTACATAAAAAAAAAATCATTTATTTTGGAAAAATTGATATTGTTTTTGTCCAAGTTCTATCTCATCGGGAAGTTTTGTTTTGAAAATTTTTTTCTACTATTATTTTTAGAGATAAATGAATGACGACATACAGGCGATAAAGTGGCTCAGTATTGCATTTTCATTGATTCTGAGCATTGCTTGAAGTTCAAGTATCTATCTCATCGGGGAAAATTAGATTAAAATTTATTGTTCCTTCCATGTTATAATCATTATTATTACATATAAACGAACAAACAAAAAATATTATTGTCCAGTTCTGATATGTTCAAAGTTTCAAATTTTAGCTCATCGGGAAGTTAGTCGACAAAAATTGTTTCTTTACTATTATTATTATTATTATAGATAAAACGAACAGACAGACAGACAATAAAGTGGCTCAATATTGCATTCTCATTCAGTTATGAGCTACACAACACGATATGAATGACTACCTATATACGCTTTCCTTCCATCAGCTGACTATATCAAATGATTTTGATATCGGAAACGTGAAACCGATGCGTTTTCTTTTCAAAGTTGGATTCCCTTGTTACATAAATAATAGATATTAGTTCGATTGCAACGCTATCGTGAAAAATCAACCAAAACAATTGATATCGGTTAATTTAAAAAAACAGAATGAATATCAATACAAATGCAAAACTAGAATTATTGGATTTTACAGCGGAAAAACTTGCTGGGAAAGTGAACATCACAAATTTATTATATTTCAACAGTCAATAAAACTCCTATCAAACGCCCTTGGGCAAAAAAAAAATTATCTTCTATTTCCCCAAAAAAGAAAAAAATTTTTATTGTTTGAGTATCCACTGTTAGAAACAAATATGAATTCATCAGGAAATCCGCCAGCTAAGAATTTCCCATGTACCTTTTTGGCGACAGGGACAGGAATGGACAGGTTTAGATTTGTTTGTCGGCGTATTTCGTCATCATGTGAAAAGTTAGAGGATTCAAGGCCCGTTGCAATACTTAAATTTGAGCAGTCAGAAAATTTGGAATATGTGAGCGATAATCACCGCCAGGCACATAATTTCGCTCTTAAGATTCTAGAAACCCTGGGTATGCACTCATATCTGAAATGGGATCAAACCTGCGAAGATATGGCCTGCTTGATTTCCTAGATTGCAACCACATTCGAATGATTGCTGGTAGATGTCAACCAAGCAAACTCTCCTAAGTTATTTATTTGGACCATGTTCAGTCCTTCAAAATCGTCAAAGATGTGGATGAAATAGATTCGGTCATTCGCCATTTGTCTCACAATCATTCGGCAGACAGCGACAAACAGTTCAGTTTTCTTTATCACTACATCTATATTCGAATCGAAGCTCGGCTTTCGCTCGTCGATATTAGCGCCGTTACTGACGAATCAGTATTTTCCGTAGACATATATCAGTTATAATGTCATATGGTATTCTCCAAGATTTTATTTTAGGTATATTCATCTTGATTACGACGAAAATAAGGCACAGAAAATGGCATAAAAGACAGTGTAGACTCCTATAGAAATTGATTCTGCTTTGCTTTTTGGCGTTTCACTTTGTCTAATTGTAGGTGTTAGAAAATCGAATTCCGTTTTCATTTCTCGAATTATACATTTATTCAAATGAAGTGCATGGTCTTCTGAAACTTGAAAATGACATTTTATGTTAGTGAAATATAGTATATGATACCTGCTTTAGACAATGATAGAACAATACAATTTAAATTATTTGTGATTTCGAGACACTTCCATTTTATTATTTTAGACTCACTCTTCGTAGGCATGACTCTTGGATGAGAAGCTTTGAAGTGGATCTCTAAAGAGCAATTGAGTGACAGAATTGTTCGCAGTGTGCACTTATTTAGGAGGATGATATATATATTGTGGTAAAGAATGAAATCAGATTGAGACCAGATGTCTATCCAACTAAGTTTGAAACCCTTTTACCGTAAATCCAAACAATTCAGAGGAATTCCAGGTTACTTGATGAAGAGAAACATGGAAAGTTTGATAAAGCGAGTAGAGAAACATATATAAACATTTTGAGTAGGATATATATTAATTTTTGAAAAAAATCTTATGAAAATAATTTACTTATAGTTGGCTAGCACACCTAGTTATTTGTATTGATTACATTTTCCAAAACCCACTTATTCATTTGAGGAGTTCTGAGATTCTGTGATCCACATCAGCAAACAGAAGGAATGAAAACATTTGGTCAGTTGAAAATCAGAATAGAACAGAGATTAGTTCAATTTCAGTCAGCTGAAGAAATCCTCCTTTCAGAAATCTGTTACGAAAACAAGGAAAGTATTGTCACTAGGTACTTTTTAAATATAACCAATGGCTGAAATTTTTTCTTCAGAAGAAAGAAGATATCAATTAATTTTTATGTTGGAATTTCATTACAAAAAACAGGTCATCTCTTAACCTTCCCGAATGTAAACTTGTTTTTCAAAAATATTCCCATTTAATGTTACACTCTGAAATCAAAAATATCTTGCACTACATTTGATGTTCTTTATTTTGTGATCAGAAATATCAAATAGTTATTTATGCAGACAAGTGCAAAAAGTAAGTAGTTTATTTGCACTCGACGTGAAGTTGTCCGACGAGACATCAAGTGGCCGAGCTGGACACGTCGAGTCGCAACAAAGGCTTTTTTGCATGAGTTGCAATAATAATTTTTTCTACAGTCATGCAAAAAATGGAAAAATGTTTCATTCAGGTGGCACTCAATGTGGGAAAATAAAAAGCGTAATTTAAATGGCAAAATATTCAATAATAGCACTATCGATTTGCATTGAGAAAGTTAGGAACTAATACCTATTTGAAGTAACAATTCAACTCATTTTTGATGAATTGTTTTCTAGTAATTCCGTAATCCAGGGATGCAATGAATATGATTGAAAATAATATGAAATAAGCAGTTGTTTAAAATGTAATACAATATCACAGAAAATGCACTAAAAATAGCGTCGATTTGAACTTTTATGTTTGTCATGATCACAAAACGCTGGAGTAGAATGACATAATGGTGCACTAAACATTTTGTTGCACTAATGCAATGAAGAACCAGTTTTTTCACTAAATATAGTTCAATAAAGTTTTGGTTTTTGCATGAACGTAGAAAAATATATAACATCCAAACTTCAAAATAATTTTGATGAATGTGAACTCCTCTTCCACAATCCTTCGCGGATTCTGAAACTTGAAAGGTAATATAAGATGGTCAAATTATAATTCAGTGAGAAAATTGAATAATAATTTCTGTGAAAATAATGGAAGAAGTATTATAACAAACTGGACTGGTGGTCGTGAGCGTAGAGGCACTTGCTGATGTCCAGATGGTCCGAGTTCGAATCTCGGCACGGCTAATGAAATGAAAATTTATTTCTGTAGTTTCGTTGAGCGGGAGGAGATAGGTGACCAACCGAATATTCTTGGTACCTAGATACCAATCCTTCGCACTGTCCACGGTTACCAGCCGAGTAGTGCTTCGGATGACACTTAAAAAGATGAGGTCCCCGTCTTCTCAACTCATACAAGTATCTGGCTCTTGAGGATTGCTTTGCAACTGAATTGGTGGTGAAAAACAATTATAAAAAAATTATTGTAGAAAAAATAAAATTCCAGTTTCATATATTTTATTTGGGATGACCATGGTTTCATAAGATTTATATGTCTAGCTGATATACCCCTTTATCATGATAGGGTGGATATTAGTTATTTGTATTGATTACATTCTTTCAAACCCATCTATTCATTTCAGGAGTTCTGAGATTTTGTTATCCACATCAGCAAACAGCAGGAATGAAAACATTCGGTCAGTTGAAAATCAGAATGAAAGGGATATCATTTTGGTTCAATTTCACTCAGCTGAAAGAAACCTGCTTTCAGAAATCTGTTACGAAAACAAGGAAAATATTGTTACTAGGTACTTTTGTAATATGACCAATGGCTGAAATTTTTTCTACAGAAGAAAAAAACAGTTCATCTCTTAATATTTCCGCATGTAAACTTGTTTTTCTAAAATATTCCCATTTAATGTTACACTCTGGAATTGAAAATATCTTGCACTACATTTGATGTTCTTTAATTTGTGACTGAAGATATCAAATAGTTATTTATGGAACAAGTGCAAAAAGTAAGTGTTCATTGCACTCGACGTGAAGTCAGGCCGTCAGGCCGAGTTGGACTACACGTCGAGTGCAATAAACGCTTTTTGCACCAGTTGCATACAATATTTTTATCTACGTTCATGCAAAATTAAGAAATATTTTATTTAGATGGCACTAGGTGTGGGAAAATGAAAATCGTAATACAATGGCAAATTATTTAATAATTAATTAGAACTATCGATTGCATTGAGAAAATTAGGAACTAATACCTATGTTAGGAACAATTCAACTCATTTTTGATAAATTGCATTTTCTAGTAATTCCGTGATCCAGTATGCAATAAATATGATTGTAAATAATATAAATATGCAATTATTTAAAATGTAATACAATATCACAGAAAATGGGCTAAAAATAGCGTCGATTTGAACGTTTATGTTTGTCATGATCACAAATCGCTGTAGTAGAATGACAGATGAGTGCAATGAACATTTTATTGCACTTATGCAATGAAGAACCAGTTTTTTCACTGATTTGTAGAACATAGAAAAATATATAACGCCTAACTTCAAAATAATCTGAATGAATGAGAACTCCTCTTCCACAATCCTCCGGAGATTCTGAAACTTGAAAACTGATATTAGAAGGCAAAAGAATAATTCAGTGAGAAAATTGAATGATAATTTCCGTGAAAAAATTTAGAAAAAATCTAATTCCAGTTTATATTTTATTTGGGATGACCATGTTTTCATTATTCATTCATTATTATTATACTCAGCATAATATAATTTACCCCCACAAATAATATTCAAAGTCATAATATTTAAATTGATATGAAATGTCAAAAATTTGTATTTAAATAAGTGATTCATGAATGATTTTTCATTTAATATTGATTTATATTTGTTGAAGGTATGAATGAAGAACAACTTTTCAATCATTCCCATCGAAACTCTACTAGGTACATCTGTGTTTTATATTTCACTTGACACAGTGTGGAAGTTAATTTTTCTTGAAATTTTCAGGAAGAAAATTCCGCACATGAAACAAAATTCAGCATAACTTGGGAAAATTCAGTATTTCTGTGTCCTGTCCTGTTGGTGGATGAAGAAAAGCCAATACGTCCTTGACAACACAGGATCATTTGAGGTATATATTGTCATACATTACTAGGTGATAATTTATAGTTTTAGAGGTTCTCAACATGACTGATTTTTACCACATTTATAGTAGATCGCTTTCGTGTCTGTTCGGTACAAATCTTGCAATCGATTTTAAACCAACTTCCTGATGAGTTTTGAAACTTCAGACATAGCTCAGAACTAGATGACAATGCAATATTAAGTCGCTTTCTTGTCTGTTTGTTTGTCTGTAGTACGTTTACGGAACAAAAAGTGAGGTTAGGATTACACAATATCTCCATAGCACCAACAAAATGATCGAAGAGTCAATGATCACTGAATTTAACTGCCTTCCAAATAGTCACTCAACGTAACAACCAAATGAATTACAAATAAATTATTAAATAACCTAATAAACATCATTAGAATACATAAAATAGTATGACACATACATTCCCCTGAAATTGAAAACAAGCAAATTGAAGGGTTCATTTTATGTATTTTATCATATTTATATTAACTCGCTTTCGTTGTCTGTATGTCCGTTCGGTACAAATCTCGTAATAATAATAGCAATCCATTCTAAACTAACTTCCTGATGAAATACATGGTCTTCAAACACAGCTCAGAACTGGATGACAATGCAATATCAACTCGCTTACATGTCTGTCTGTTTGTCTGTAATAATAATAATAGTAAAGAGCAATCGATTTCAAATTAAATGAAATAAACCTGAAATTTGCCATATGTCTCTGTCATCATCTCATTAAGATGTCTTTTCAGTCCGTTTTATAAACGTGGTATATTGAAAACATATATCTGAATTTTTGGTTGACGTTCAATAATTATTGGAATTGTTTCTTTTTATATTTAGAGGTTGATCGATCTCCACCTCATTTGATACACATATTGCATAGCCAAAAATATTTCATCCCACAAAATGAACCTTGTATATTAAGAAGGACCTAAGTAATAAAGAATTACCATTTATATCACTTTTAAAAAAGAATGTTAAGTGGAAATGGGGAGACGAACAGGAAAAAGATTTTCCGAGTTAAAGACATATTTATTCAAAATTTAAAAATATTTCATCCCAACTATGATGAACCTTCTGTATTGAGAACGAATGCATCTATATTGAGATTTGCAGGAGTTTTGATACAAGTTCAAAATGGAAAAGAAGTTCCAATGTCTTTTGTTTCTAGAATTACTAAAAAACATGAACAAAATTATACTGTTACGGAATTAGAACTGGCAAGTGTTATATTTTGTATTACTTAATTAAGATTTCATTTACTGGGAGCAAAATTCTATATTGAAACTGATCATGAAGCACTTATGTCAATTGTGAATTGCAAATATGCAAGTAATAGAGTACATAGATGGGCATCATTACTGCAAGAATATAAATTTGAAATTAGGCATATACCAGGAAAACAAAATTTGATCACAGGCACTTTGACGAGAATGGAGATGGGAAAAACACATACTACTAGACAGGTAAAAATAGGGATACATTTTTTTTGAAAATAATGCAGGTTTGTTTTCTGACATTCAAATTAGGCAAGATCAGTATAAATGAACAAATAAAGAAAAAAGAGGAACAATAAACAAAAATGGTATAACAATAAAAATAGTAAATGGTGAAGAACTATACGTTATCACAAAGGAATTGGTATAACAATAAAAATAGTAAATGGTGAAGAACTATACGTTATCACAAAGGAATTGGCAGAACAGGTGATTATATATATACATCAAAATACATACATATAGGGATTATAAAAGTTTGGTTAATATTTAGAGATAACTATATAAGTTTACAAGATTTGGAATTAACTAAAAAAATCATAGCCATATGTCAAGTTTGCAATTTAAAAAAAACAAAATTAATAAAAATGAAACAAAAAGTATTATTACAACAAAACCTCTACAAATAATATCATTAGATTTTGTTAGTAATTTGATACCAACTTACAACAATAATAAACATGTAATTGTAATAGTGGATCATTTTTCAAAATTTATCAAAATATATTCTACAAAAAGGACTAATTTCAAAACTGTTAAAAATATCTTGACAAAATTCATAGTAGAAATAGGAAAACCTGAACAAATTATTTTAGATGATGCTACATACTTTACTAATGAACAAATGAAAAATTTCTCACAGAGTGTGGGAACACAATTAAATTTTTACTAGTATTAGACATCCATCATCAAACCCAACAGAAAGATATTTACAGGAGGTAATCAAATATTTGAGATTGACGTCGCAGCAAAATCATGAAACATGGAATGAAAAAATTAAAAACAAAGCAAGAAATAATATATAAATAAGTACCTAGCACTATTACGAAAGAATGTCCTATATACATTATGACAGGGAGAATGCCTGGAAGAGAAAGGACTATGAATGGAAGAAATATGCAAGAAATAATATATAAAATAAATGTAAGATTCAAAAGAAATGCTGATAAATATATAAAAAAGAAAATGAAAGAGGAACTAAAAGGACAAAATTTAAGAATCCTCGGAACAATCCACTGGTCGTGTGAGGTAAGTAAGAGCTAGTCCATTCGAAATTACCAATGACCTGGTACCTAAAAAATGCAAAAGCGTAGAACTGATTCCCAAGAAAAAAAATCAGTTCCCAATACTCGGAACAGATGTTACGTTAGCCACAATATGTACTATGGATGCTTCGCCGAAATGGCCGAAGTATTTATACTTAACCTTCAAAAATGACCATGCGGTATATCCAAGAATTCTAATATTACAAGCCTAAGAAAAGCGAAGAAAATGCTAAGCAGCTACAATATTAATTGCAAAATGAAGAGAATAATATTACTCAACTAAATTTCAACAGTGAAAATTATTCAATTCATAGATCGTACATACCAAAATCAATCCACCCAGTACACCTGTCTATCTCGACGTTCAATTCAAGAAAGAGAGCGATTATTCCTTCGGTTCGAACAAATCACCAATTCTACAGGGGTTTTTTCGCAAACTGTTCTTGGTTTTTCTCTATTGAAAAACACTTGGAAAAAACACGGCTTGACGACATGAATACAACTGTCATGATACCATTTTCACGAGACGACAACAAAGGCGCACTCTTCCTGACCTGAGCAGTGACTACTGACCCGTTCCACCATAAAGATAATCGGAAACATTATGAGAAATTGGTTATGTATAAGGAAGTAACGAAAAATTGCCCTATTGATTTTCTAGAATCTCATATTTTTCTTCTTTCTCCCTGCTATTTATTTTTTTTCTCACTACGACTAAACTCAGTTGGAACACCTATGCCTCAGAAGTCGGTACTGGCAACAGAGCCACTCTGCCTTTCTTGATGTTAATAGAACTATTTCAGTTCAGTGTTTATAGGTGAAAGATCAGCATATCATTGTGGAAAGTAAACCAGAGAATATCAAAACAGTTATTTCCTTCATTCAGGAAAACTTATATTGACCTGGTCGATAGATAACTCAAACTATGAGGCAATTGACAAATTTTCACAGAATATAATGAAAAAACAATGAAGTATATAATGAATATAACCTCACTTTTTTTTTATCAAAAAATTGTTTTATAGTTTAATACCAAAATTGAACAAAGTTCTTCAGATATAAGAGTTATTTTGCAAAGTGATTCAGTTTGTGATGTGCACTCAAAAAGTTTATACCTGGAGGTTGGATTGTCGCTGATGTATTTCCTGGTGATTCTCTGTAATCCTGCTTCATCTACTCCTCTCAGGGATTCTCTATTGCAGTGGAACTCTCCAAAATCCTTGAAATCAGCTTGGATAAGTTTTCATGTGCAGAACAAAAAGGTAATCTTTCTTTATCCTTGATTATTTTTTTGTCGAAATTTTCCAAAGGATAAATTGATTTGTTATTGTTAGAAATCTTTCTTGTTATCAGTGGAAATCCGGAATTCCTTTTCTCTCAAATTTTCAACAAC
Source organism: Gonioctena quinquepunctata (assembly GCA_018342105.1). Taxonomy (NCBI): domain Eukaryota; kingdom Metazoa; phylum Arthropoda; class Insecta; order Coleoptera; family Chrysomelidae; genus Gonioctena; species Gonioctena quinquepunctata. The sequence continues at coordinate 14,705 of JAFIRS010004773.1, forward strand.
TTTTTTCCTTAAAAAACTTTTTTTCTCCTCTCGCTTCGTTTTTTTCTTTCCTGGATACGATTTCTGTTTTGTCATTCTATTTGAATTTTTGAAAATCTCGCACTTTCACTAATTTGGTGTTATTTGAGAAAACTTATCAACTAACATATTTAACATTTCTTATAAACTGAATACAAGATTTTATCATAATTATCTTTGACATTTCTTTGTTCTTACTTTTCCACAATTTCAAATCTTCCCTGATTGGCTATTTTCATCAAGAAGTTTCTTGTTCTCCCATTGGCTATTTTAGTTAGATGCAATTTCATATAATGTATGTTTTAACATTATAATTTTGTTGATCACATCTAATCCAGAATAATTTTGTAAAACTAGACTTTTTGTTGAATTTCAAACAATTCTATGTTGGAATCATTTTTGAAAATGGAAGAAAATTACTGCATTATAGTATTTGCATATATTCACCTGAAGCCTCTCAGAAAGTTAATAGAATCTCAGAAAATTTAAAAACAATATCTCATGAACTACTTATTAACTATTAAATATTTATTATTTTTGTGTTTTTTTAAAGAAATTATTTATTTTTCATTTTAAAAATATATAACTAGTCCTTCTCAACATAACAACATTCCTAAATTTATATTCAATATTTTTCTACTAGTTAGGAAATCTTGAATATCAATTTCTTTATTTGCATTTATTGATCTACATTAATTAATACTACTTCTCTAATTTCAGAAACTGCCTATGCTGGATTACCCTCCAGTTCAAAGAACAAATTTTTCAATGATAACTATTATTTAAAAGAATATATTTTTTTCCCTTTTACTTTAAAATTGATATTTATAACATGTCATTGTCACCATTATATTTTTAAATTCTCTATTTATGTTTTATATTGGTAAACATTTTCAATATTGAATATTCCTCTCAATTGTCTTGTCTGAGGATGTATTACCCTATAGCTATTTATAGCATTCTCATTGTCACCATCATAAGGTCCTTCAAATGGCATTAATAGTTTCGCACAAATACCTAGTCTTTCGTTTGGTATTCTTAATGCTTTTATAATGACTAATACTCCCTTCTTGAATTTTGTCCTTTTAGTTCCTCTTTTATTTTCTTTTTTATATATTTATCAGCATTTCTTTTGAATCTTATTATCTCTTATTTTTCATTCCATGTTTCATGATTTTGCTGCGACGTCAATCTCAAATATTTGATTACCTCCTGTGAATATCTTTCTGTTGGGTTTGATGATGGATGTCTAATACTAGTAAAAATTTAATTGTGTTCCCACACTCTGTCAGAAATTTTTCATTTGTTCATCTAAAATAATTTGTTCAGGTTTTCCTATTTCTACTATGAATTTTGTCAAGAGATTTTTAACAGTTTTGAAATTAGTGCTTTTTGTAGAATATATTTTGATAAATTTTAAAATAATACACTATTACAATTACATGTTTATTATTGTTGTAAGTTGGTATCAAATTACTAACAAAATCTAATGATATTATTTGTAGAGGTTTTGTTGTAATAATACTTTTTTGTTTCATTTTTATTAATTTTGTTTTTATGTTTACTCAATTGACAAACTTGACATATGGCTATGATTTTTAGTTAATTCAAATCTTGTAAACTTATATAGTTATCTCTAAATATTAACCAAACTTTTATAATCCCTATTTTGTATTTGTGTGTATATATATAATCACCTGTTCTGCCAATTCCTTTGTGATAACGTATAGTTCTTCACCATTTACTATTTTATTGTTATACCAATTCCTTTGTGATAACGTATAGTTCTTCACCATTTACTATTTTTATTGTTATACCATTTTTTGTTTATTGTTCCTCTTTTTTTTTATTTGTTCATTTATACTGATCTTGCCTAATTTGGATGTCAGAAAACAAACCTGCATTATTTTCAAAAAAAATTTCCTATTTTACCTGTCTAGTAGTATGTTTTTTTCCATTCATTCCGTCAAAGTGCCTGTGATCAAATTTTGTTTTCCTGATATCCTAATTTCAAATTTGTATTCTTGCGTAAATGCCCATCTATGTACTCTATTACTGCATATTTAATTCACATGACATAAGACTTCATGATCAGTTTCAATATAAATTTTTCGAAATGAATCTTAATTAATGATCAAATATAACACTTGCCAGTTCTATTCCGTAACAGTATAATTTTGTTCATGTTTTTTAGTAATTCTAGAAACAAAGACATTGGAACTTTTTCCATTTTGAACTTGTATCAAAACTCCTGCAAATCTCAATATAGATGCATTCGTTCTCAATACAGAAGGTTCATCATATTGGGATGAAATATTTTAAATTTGAATAAATATGTCATTCAAAATTAAAATATTCATCCCATATGTAACTTTTATTGAGAACAATCTATATTGAATTTGCGGAGTTTTGATCAAGTTAAAATGGAAAGAAGTTCATGTCTTTGTTTCTGGAATTAAAAACATGAACAAAAAATGCTGTTACGGAATTAGAACTGGCAAGTGTTATATTTTGTATTACTTAATTAATTTCATTTACTGGGGCAAAATTTATATTGAAACTGATCATGAAGCACTTATTCAATTGTGAATTGAAATTGCAAGTAATAGAGCCATAGAATGGCATCTACAAGAATAAAATTTGAAAGTGGCATATACCAGGAAAACAAAATTCCTGGCACTGCTGAAAGAATGAGATGGGAAAACACATACTACAGACAGGTAAAATAGGGATACATTTTTGAAAATAATCGGTTTGTTTCCTGACATTAAATTAGGCAAGATCTATAACAAAAACAAAATTAATAAAAATGAAACAAAAAGTATTATTACAACAAAACCTAAAAACTACAAATTAATAATCAAAAAATTAGATTTTGTTAGTAATTTGATACCAACTTACAACAATAATAAACATGTAATTGTAATAGTGGATCATTTTTCAAAATTTATCAAAATATATTCTACAAAAAGGACTAATTTCAAAACTGTTAAAAATTCTTGACAAAATTCATAGTAGAATAGGAAAACCTAACAAATTATTTTAGATGATGCTACATACTTTACTAATGAACAAATGAAAAATTTCTCACAGAGTGTGGGAACACAATTAAATTTTTACTAGTATTAGACATCCATCATCAAACCCAACAGAAAGATATTTACAGGAGGTAATCAAATATTTGAGATTGACGTCGCAGCAAAATCATGAAACATGGAATGAAAAATAAGAGATAATAGAAAAATATTTTAATGAAGTACCTAGCACTATTACGAAAGAATGTCCTATATACATTATGACAGGGAGAATGCCTGGAAGAGAAAGGACTATGAATGGAAGAAATATGCAAGAAATAATATATAAAATAAATGTAAGATTCAAAAGAAATGCTGATAAATATATAAAAAAGAAAATAAAAGAGGAACTAAAAGGACAAAATTTAAGAAGGGAGATTAGTCAATAAAAGCATTAAGAATACCAAACGAAAGACTAGGTATTTGTGCAAACTATTAATGCCATTTGAAGGACCTTATGATGGTGACAATGAGAATGCTATAAATAGCTATAGGTTAATACATCCTCAGACAAGACAATTGAGAGGAATATTCAATATTGAAAATGTTTACCAATATAAAACATAAATAGAGAACTATTTATAAATATCAATTTTAAAGTAAAAAGGGAAAAAAAAATATATTCTGTAAATAATAGTTATCATTGAAAAATTTGCTTTCTTGAACTGGAGGGTAATCCAGCATAGGTAGTTTCCTGAAATTAGAGAAGTAGTATTAATTAATGTAGATCAATAAATGCAAATAAAGAAATTGATATTCAAATTTCCTAACTAGTTAGAAAAATATTGAATATAAATTTAGGAATGTTGTTATGTTGAGAAGGACTAGTTATATATTTTAAAAATGAAAAATAAATAATTTCTTAAAAAAAACACAAAAATAATAAATATTTAATAGTTAGTAAGTAGTTCATGAGATATTGTTTTTACATTTTCTGAGATTCTATTAACTTTCTGAGAGGCTTCAGGTGAATATATGCAAATACTATAATGCAGTAATTTCTTCCATTTTCAAAAATGATTCCAACATAGATTGTTTAAATTCAACAAAAATCTATTTTACAAAATCTGGATTAGATGTGATCAACAAAATTATAATGTTAAAACATACATTATATGAAATTGCATCTAACTAAAATAGCCAATGGGAGAACAAGAAACTTCTTGATGAAAATAGCCAATCAGGGAAGATTTGAAATTGTGGAAAAGTAAGAACAAAGAAATGTCAAAGATAATTATGATAAAATCTTGTATTCAGTTTATAAGAAATGTTAAATATGTTAGTTGATAAGTTTTCTCAAATAACACCAAATTAGTGAAAGTGCGAGATTTTCAAAAATTCAAATAGAATGACAAAACAGAAATCGTATCCAGGAAAGAAAAAAACAAAGCGAGAGGAGAAAAAAAGTTTTTTAAGGAAAAAAGTTGTTGAAAATTTGAGAGAAAAGGAATTCCGGATTTCCACTGATAACAAGAAAGATTTCTAACAATAACAAATCAATTTATCCTCTGGAAAATTTCGACAAAAAAAAGGATAAAGAAAGATTACCTTTTTGTTCTGCACATGAAAACTTATCCAAGCTGATTTCAAGGATTTTGGAGAGTTCCACTGCAATAGAGAGTCCCTGAGAGGAGTAGATGAAGCAGGATTACAGAGAATCACCAGGAAATACATCAGCAACAATCCAACTCCAGGTATAAACTTTTTGAGTGCACATCACAAACTGAATCACTTTGCAAAATAACTCTTATATCTGAAGAACTTTGTTCAATTTTGGTATTGAACTATAAAACAATTTTTCGATAAAAAAAAGTGAGGTTATATTCATTATATACTTCATTGTTTTTCATTATATTCTGTGAAAATTTTCAATTGCTCATAGTTTGAGTTATCTATCGCAGGCCAGGTCAATATAAGTTTTCCTGAATGAAGGAAATAACTGTTTTTGATATTCTCTGGTTTACTTTCCACAATGATATGCTGATCTTTCACCTATAAACACTGAACTGAAATAGTTCTATTAACATCAAGAAAGGCAGAGTGGCTCTGTTGCCAGTACCGACTTCTGAGGCATAGGCGTTCCAACTGAGTTTAGTCGTAGTGAGAAAAGAAATAAATAGCAGGGAGAAAGAAGAAAAATATGAGATTCTAGAAAATCAATAGGGCAATTTTTCGTTACTTCCTTATACATAACCAATTTCTCATAATGTTTCCGATTATCTTTACGGTGGAACGGGTCAGTAGTCACTGCTCAGGTCAGGAAGAGTGCGCCTTTGTTGTCGTCTCGTGAAAATGGTATCATGACAGTTGTATTCATGTCGTCAAGCCGTGTTTTTTCCAAGTGTTTTTCAATAGAGAAAAACCAAGAACAGTTTGCGAAAAAACCCCTGTAGAATTGGTGATTTGTTCGAACCGAAGGAATAATCGCTCTCTTTCTTGAATTGAACGTCGAGATAGACAGGTGTACTGGGTAGATTGATTTTGGTATGTACGATCTATGAATTGAATAATTTTCACTGTTGAAATTTAGTTGAGTAATATTATTCTCTTCATTTTGCAATTAATATTGTAGCTGCTTAGCATTTTCTTCGCTTTTCTTAGGCTTGTAATATTAGAATTCTTGGATATACCGCATGGTCATTTTTGAAGGTTAAGTATAAATACTTCGGCCATTTCGGCGAAGCATCCATAGTACATATTGTGGCTAACGTAACATCTGTTCCGAGTATTGGGAACTGATTTTTTTTCTTGGGAATCAGTTCTACGCTTTTGCATTTTTTAGGTACCAGGTCATTGGTAATTTCGAATGGACTAGCTCTTACTTACCTCACATGACCAGTGGATTGTTCCGAGGATTCCGATTGAAGGGTGTATTCGACTGTTCTGGGACAGGTTGGCAGTGACTAATAGGACGGCTCTCCGGTTAGCAATTTTCTTTATTTCATAACTACATGTTTATGAGAGTAATTTTCTTTTCTCTTGAGAAAGAATTGCTTATGGAGAGGGTTGAACCTCTGGCCTAACTGGTCTCAGAACACTCGATTCAATATATGCCTCAAGCGTAAATTTGTTTCCGTTTAATAAGTTCCTTATATCTATTACTCCATTCAATTCGCAGTGGGGGTTATTCGATTTTTGATCGTTTCAGAGTCAATTCATTTCAGTTACGACCTTGTCGCCGAGAGCAGGGAGGTTCATTCAAATTTTTGGGAATTACCTGTTTTATCGATTTGAAAAGGGAACTGCCGCCCTATTTCAAAATTATCTTTATCTAAGAGAGTTGTGCCCACTGAAAGACGTGAGGTCTCCCTCTCCAGTTTATCTTCAAGAATTCTTCAATTAAAAGAATTATTTAAAATTATTTTTTTCTAAGAGAGTTGTGCCCACTTAAAGACGTGTGGTCTCCCTCTTCGGTTTATCTTTGGAAATTCTTCAATAAAAAGAATTATTTCACTTTATCTTTATCTAAGAGAGTCGTGCTCACTGAAAGACGTGTGTCTCTCTCTTCTTATCTTGGCTGAAGGGTATACTTTTGCTCTGGCTATTATCTTGGTTCAGAACCCTATTTTTTTGTAACTTACTAGATTATTTTGGTTATAACGTTATATTTTCCTTTGGCACTGGCAACATTTAAATATTTTGCTTCAAAATTGTATATTCTTTCTCTGGCAATTTTATAGTATTTTGCTTTAAAATACTATATTTTTTCTCTGGTAAAATTTCAAGGAAATTTTTATATTTCTTTTGGAATACCTTCTTGTCCAGTCATTTTACTTCCGTCTGGAATGAATTTGTTAAGTTAATTTCTTCCATATTTATTTGCCTTTCCATACAAGCTAGGTGACATTTATTTAACTTTATTTATCTTTGGCTCTTGTCTTTAGCAAGCCTGGCGCCCAACTCTTGAACTAGTCAAGTTAATTAATGTATAATTTTTTTAGTGGCCCTATTTGATAAACTAGGAAAAGTCATTAATTGAACCTTACTCACGGCCTAACCGTATCCATCTGAGCAGACTATCGGCAAAGTGATTTCACCTTCTTAAATTTGAATCATATAATTTAAAATCTGGGATTCAAAAAATAAAGGGTGTTGCACAATTGACGCACAAACATGGGGCTCGAAAAACTTGACTGTTCTCTTTATCTTTTTCGTATCTTGTCCTAGCTTGGTGGAAGACATATTAAATTTTTTTGTCGAAAGAACATTTACAAATCTGATCCAAAAAAACTTGGTATATATTTATTTATATTTATATGTTATCTATCTTTGATATTTTGTGATTCTTACTACTTTATCGTTATTGAATTGCCTATATCTTACCGTATTACCTTTTATCGTATAGCCAAATTGCCTTTATCTCTATCGTATTGCCTATATATTGTACGTTATCTTTGCTATCGTATTGCCTATTATTTTTGAGTATTCCATAAGTACCAGCTTTATCTAATATCGTTGAATTTTAAATTGAGCAGATTTCCAAGTCCAACATGAATTCTAATCACTTGAAAACAAATGAATTGACTTATGAGCTGAAAATTCGTGGAATAGAACCTACTGGTGATGTAGATGCTAAACGAAAAATTTTAAGAGGACTTTTAAGTCAGGAAAATGCAAATCGTAGTTTTCGTGTGACTACAAATCCATATGAACATGCACCGGATGTTCTTGAATTGAGAGCAAGTATCGCTGATTTGAAACAAGTTATATCTAGTTTTGGTGGATCTAAGGAAGATCCGACGTTTAACCGAATTTCAAGTTGATTAGCTCATTTGTCGAATCGTTTGTCCAGACTTTCTGTTGATGATCAAGATGAAGAAACTGCTAGAAAAGAATTTCAGTATATGGTGTTGGAGTTGGAAGCTGATTTTGATTTGAAAGTTTCTCCGAATACTTCGACTCCTACTCAATTTCGCCCTCCTGTGGCTGCTAATGTTTTTTCGAATAATCGATCGGTTGCTCCATATAAATGGAATATCTCTCTCACGGGTTCAAATCAGAAAGAATCAGTTGATTCGTTTTTGGAAAAAGTTGAATTTTTGCGAGAAGCACGAAGTGTTTCAAAAACCGAATTCTTTCATTCGGCTTGTGATTTTTTTAAAGGTTCTGCATGGACATGGTTTGTCAATAATAAAAATAATTTCCATAATTGGGATGAGATTGTTAATGCACTAAAAAAAAATTTCCTTCCTTATTTTTATGAAGAAGACTTGGAACGTGAAATCAATTCAAGAACCCAAGGTTCAACTGAAAGAGTAGCTTTATTTATTTCTTCTATGGAAGGTCTTCTTAATCATTTATCTAACAAATCAGATGAAGAGACTAGAGTTCGCAAAATTCGTAGAAATTTGTTATCTTTTTTCATTTCATCCTTGGCATTACAAGATCCAAAAACTGTCACTGAACTTTCTGATTTGTGCGAAAGATTGGGAGAATCTCGTTTATGGGCTGATCGTTATAAAGCACCCCCTAGTCGTGGTACGGTTTATTAGAGCCTGATTTGAGTAGTCCCTATAGTGGAGCAGGTACTTCTTTTTCTTCCTCTACCCCTCCCGTGAATTCTAGGAAGAATCTTCCTGGTTCAAATATCTCTGCCTCATCGAACACTCGATGTTGGAATTGTGACTTGGCTGGTCATACTTATCGTGAATGTAGAAAACCCAGGTCCATATTTTGTTATGGATGTGGTTTGAAAAATACCGTCAAATCTAATTGTCGTAACTGTCGTTCAAAAAACGCGAACCAAGGTGGCGAAAACCTGGAAGTCGTCACCAGTCAGTTTACCGAAGGTCCAGAAAACGAACCAGCCAAATCCCAATCCAAAAAATATCGAAAAAAGCAAAGCAAACAGGAACATTAAAAACTTCTGCCTTGGAATCACAAAATTGGTTATCTACCGTTAAAAATTTCTTATCTTCTGTACATATAAATCCTATTTTCTTAAAAACTTAATGATAATCGTCCCTATCTTAATGTCGAATTTTTTGGTCAGAAAATTCTTGCCCTTGCTGACACTGGCAGTAATTCTTGTATTTTGGGTTCTGCAGGGCTTAGTCTACTGCAAAAATTTAATCTTCCTATTAAATATGAATCGATGGCCCATGTCACTACCGCTGATGGTAAGCCTCAGGATTTTTTGGGTTATATTTTGGCTCCTATTTCTCTAAATGGTGTTCCTAAGGATTTGAAAATTCTTATTGTTCCTTCCGTAAGTCATAGTCTTATCTTGGGCATGGATTTTTTCCATCTCTTCCGTATTCAAGCCAACTTCAGTAATTTATCGTATTCTAATGAATCCAATATCTGTACCATCCTGCCATTTTCTGGACTTCAGGAACTTCAGGAAGTCACTGACCTTTTCAAGTCTATAGCTCCTACTGATAAACTCGGTCTCACTCAATTGTTGACACACCGTATTGATACTGGTGATGCCCATTGTTCAACGGCAATATCCTCTATCCCCTACCATGCAAGAGCATTTGAACAAGGAAATTGATGAGATGTTGAAGCTCAAGGTCATTCAACCTTCCCAATCTCCCTGGTGTAGCCCACTATGGTTGGTTCCGAAACGTTCTGGAGATTTCCGGGTTTGTTTTGATGGTCGGAAGCTTAACGCAGTCACAGTCAATGATGCATATCCTATGCCTCTTATCGATAGTATCTTAAACAAATTACGGGATGCTAGGTATCTTACCTCCATTGATTTGACTGAGGCTTTCTTTCAAATTCCTTCAGAGGAGTCGTCTAGACCCAAGACCGCTTTTGCAGTGTATGGTAGAGGTCTCTTTGAGTTCACTGTCTCTCCCTTTGGTTTGAGCAATAGTCCGAAACTTATGGCACGTTTGATGGATATCGTTATTGGACCATCTTTGGCTCCATTTTGTTTCGTTTATCTTGATGACATCATCGTGGCCACTCCTAGTTTTGACCTTCATGTCAAAACCTTGAAGGAGGTGTTTCGGCGACTTAAACATGCTAACCTTACGGTTAATTTGGATAAGTGTGAATTTTGTAGACCATCTCTTGTTTACCTAGGTTTTGTTGTGGACCAACAAGGCTCAAGAACAGATCCCGAAAAAGTTTCTGCTATCGTTAACTATCCCAATTCCAAAAATTCCACTGAAATCAAAAGGTTGATAGGTCTCGTCAGTTGGTATCGTCGATTTATTGAAGATTTTTCTTCTATTTGTTCACCCATATCTGATCTTCTTCATGGTCGAAAGAAAGGTCAACCCATAACTTGGACTCCAGAAGCGGAGGAAGCATTTTCAGAAATTAAATCTCGTCTTACCTCAGCTCCTGTGTTAGCTAGTCCTGATTTCACAAAGCCTTTTGTGATTCAGTGCGATGCCTCAGATAGGTAGGTGCTATTTTGTACCAAGAATGTGACGGTGTCGAACATCCTGTAGCTTATGCAAGTAAGACTCTTACTACTTGTCAACGTAAATACACAGTTACTGAAGAGGAGCTGTTAGCTGTCATTTTTGGTATAGAAAAGTTCCGAAGCTATATCGAAGGAACCAAGTTCACGATTGAAACTGACCATGCCTCCCTTATCTATCTTCATAACTTATCTAACCCTTCTGGACGTTTGACTAGATGGGCGGTGAAACTTTCTCAGTTTGACTTTACTATTAAGCATTGGAAAGGTTCCTAAATGTAGTGGCAGATGCTTATCTCGTTCGGGTTGCCGAAATTTCCGTTATCGATGTCTCTACTTTTCAGCCGGATGCATGGTATACTTCCGTGATCCAGAGAATCCAAAAAACCCCAGAAGCTTATTCCTCATTCCGTGTCGAAAACGGTATTATCTACAATCATATCTTTTCTCACCACAATCTAGTTAGTAATCTAACTGATTGGAAAATAGTTGTACCTTCTGTCAATCGGCAAAAAAAATTAATTTTTATCATGATAACGAAACTGCTGCCCATTTAGGGATATCAAAAACCCTTTTTCGGAAGTGGAGTTCATATTCAAACTGGTCACCTATGAGATCAACTGTAGTGCAGTCCTAAACGAAGTTAACTTTAATATGTTCTCATACAACTCCAGTACAGAATATGTCTTCAAAATAAAGTAACACATATGATTATTTGAATTCCCCACTACAAAGTTGTTGTAAATTTTTCAATGCAAAATCCGCAATTTTGGATATCGACATATTCTCTACCTAGTTAACAACTTTCAACCACAAAATAAAAAAACTGTACTTATCCTATTTAGAATAGAGCACATTCCACATAACATATATTTCGTCTAATTTTTTACTATTTCACTTTGTAATATGAATAACATTGAACACATTGAATTATATTACTGGCCAAAAATTCGCAAAGATGTCTATAGGTATGCTACGAAATGTCCTGTTTGTGCTGCTTGTGAAAGTTCGAATTTACCTCGAGCGGGTCATATGGGATCTAACAAAAATGTAAATTTTCCTTTCCAATGTGTTTCTGCAGATTTGTTAGGTCCTTATCCTAGGTCCAGAAATGGTAACCAATATGTTTTGGTTGTCGTAGACTGGTTTACCAAATATGTCTTAGTGCATCCAATGTCTAAAGCTATCTCGAAAAATATCGTAAAATTCATTGAAAATAATGTATTTCTTATCTATGGTGTGCCGCAAATTTTTGTTGTGGACAATGGAAGCCAATTTGTTAGCAAAGAATTCAAAAAGTTGATGAAAGAGCTAATAAGGTGATAGTCACATTCATTCGCTGTCCCTTTTAAATTTATATTCATGATAATCATAAAACGTGGGATTCCTCTATCTATAAAGTTGCTCAAGCTATGAGATTAGCAAAACATGAGGTTACTGAATATTCTCCAGCTTTCTTAAATTTTGCGAGAAACATTCCTGTTACAGGAGATTTTTATGACAAAATTTCAGAAAATGAAAATAACATTCCACTATCACTGATAAATCACAGCGAATCGATAATATTCAAGAACTTTCCAAATTGTTTGTTGATGTTCGTTAAAAGTTACATCAAGCTTATATTCGGAATGCTCGTCATTATAACTTGAGAAAACGAGAGCTGAAATTTCATGTCGGTGACAGACTTTGGAAGAAAAACGTAACTCTTTCTTCAGCTCCGAATAACTATTCTGCAAAATTGGCTCCCAAATTTATACCTTGCATTGATTCTAAGGTTATCTCTAACTTGGTTTATGAGCTCAAAGACATGGATGGCAAAGACTCAGGACGTTGGCATGTTAAGGATCTCAAATCCGCTTTTGTTGATAACGATTCCAATTTATCTGATGAAGAATATTTTAGTGCTGGGTCCGAGGGTTCAGGCGACTAACTATTTTTCTCTTAACTTCTCGAGAGAGGGCATACTCCTTCTTTATCTTACCTTTTTCTTATCTTATCTTATCTATTCTTAGGGCTCTGTGAGAGGGGCCTAAGACTGCTCTCACCATTTACCAGATGTTGAGTAAAAGTCTCAAAACTGGCCACTTTCAGAATACATTTCCATCTTGATTTCTATTCTTAGGGCCTGAGGGGACTGCTCTCACCATGGTTCACCAGATGTTGAGTAAAAGTCTCAAAACTGGCCACTTTCAGAATACATTTCCATCTTGATTTCTATTCTTAGGGCTCTGTGAGAGGGGCCTAAGACTGCTCTCACCATGGCATTTACCAGATGTTGAGTAAAAGTCTCAAAACTGGCCACTAACAAGAAAATATTCAACTTTTTATTACTATTCTTAGGGCTCTGTGAGAGGGGCCTAAGACTTCTCTCACCATGGCATTCACCAGATGTTGAGTAAAAGTCTCAAAACTGGCCACTTTCAGAATATATTTCTATCTTAGCCTTCTATTCTTAGGGCTCTGTGAGAGGGGCCTAAGAATTCTCTCACCATGGCATTTACCAGATGTTGAGTAAAAGTCTCAAAACTGGCCACTGACAAGACACATTCCAACTTGTGATTTCTATTCTTAGGGCTCTGTGAGAGGGGCTTAAGAATTTTCTGTATCTTTTCGGTTTGGTACTCGTCTACTATTTAGTTGAGTATCCTTTGGTTATTTGAGAGATATATCTATACACCTTATTACCTTGCCTTTTTCCTAATATTTGCAGTAACTTATCGTTCAGTTGTCAAAGTCAATTTTGAGGAAAAAGTGTATATGTTGATGTAGAACGTAGCAAAAAGGGTCGACCAAGGTTGTACTTTGAGGAAGTGCTTATTTTTCGGTAATTCCTGATGGAAACTCTGTACTTCCAAAAAGGAACCTTGTCAACATCTTATGTGAGAGATTGATTTCAAATCATTTCTGCTGTTTTTTGTAGTTTTTTCAATTTGAATTTATACAAAATTAACTTTGTCTTTCATGAAATCTGGTTACAGACTGCATCAATGTATTTCACTTGTCATTTCCCTTTCGTTTTTTATTTTCGTGTAGCTTTATTATAAAATTGGATCTTAAACTGGAAATGATGTATTTCATTTCGTTTGAGATAGTCTAATAATGTCTTATCGTATCGTTGCCGTATTAGACAATTGGATCTCTGACTGGAGATGATGTATTTCATTTCGTTGGAGATTGTCTAATAATATCGTTTCGTATCGTTGCCGTATTAGACAATTGGATCTTTGACTGGAGATGATGTATTTCATTTCGTTGAAGATTGTCTAATAATATCGTATCGTATCTTACCGTATAAACATTTGTATCTTTAACTGGAAGTGATGGATTTCACTTCGTTTGAGATTGTTTAATAATTTTCCAGTGGACATCAATTCGGAAATTTTCCGATATTACCTGGTAAGTTTTGATGGTTCACAATTTTGGCAACATATCGTGATTATTGTAATGTCGAGCTAGGGTGCTAATTCCCATTCGTTGGTTGAGTTTGAATCTCTCATATTCTTATCTTATCTTATCTTATTTATCTTATCTTATTTATCTTATTTATCTTATCTTATCTTATTTATCTTATCTTATTTATCTTATTTATTTATCTTATCTTATTTATTTATCTTATCTTATTTATCTTATCTTATTTATCTTATCTTATTTATCTTATCTTATTTATCTTATCTTATTTATCTTATCTTATATCTTATTTTTTATCTGTTTATCTTATTTCTTTATCTTTTCTGTCTCTTTTCTTTGGCTAATTTATAGTTAATCTATCTTATCTTATTTATCTTATCTTATTCATCTCATCTCTTCTATTATCTGTTTATCTTATTTCTTTATCTTTTCTGTCTCTTTTCTTTGGCTAATTTATAGTTAATTTAGCGCAAATTCAAAATTTTGAAGGGACTCGCTTTTGTTAGGTGCGTGCATAGTTCGGTCTGGCTGTTGAATTTTTTTTGACAGGATCTTTCGAAGAGAAGGTATTGAGGGGTTGTATTTGGTTAGTCGTGAGTCTACAGGTGATCATGACTTTAGGTCTTAAAGGTGACCGCTGGATGCAACTACTGTGCCGACCTCAGCTCGACTGGCCTGCCTAGGCTGAGGACTTGCTTGCAGTGGCAAAATAGGGAACATTCCCGTCCCTTTTGGTATTTTGTATCGTGAACCATAAGTTCATTTTCAATTTGGTGACGCTGTTGTTACTCCAGTTGTAGGTGACAGCTGGTAAAACCAAAATTGGTTATATTTCGTATTGGAATGATTTTGTTTCACCAGGTTTGTGCTGAATGGGGCCTTCCTTGTTCTGATTCGGTGGGATCGGTGGTTGTTTCAAGTAATCTGGAGACGAGTGGTTATGAGTGTTCCTCAACGGCGCAGCACCTAATACCGTGCAGCGACGAGGACACTTTGGCTGGATTGTTTGGGAGGACTCCGGTTACACAGTTTCTGGGCCTGGATGTCGTCATTCATCGCAACCATTTTTTCCTTCGTTCATTTACTCGTTCATAATTACTCTGTATGTTCCTTTGTTGGTTATGGTTTTCCCAACTTCTGCATGACAATGTTCTCTCTGGTCTCAGTCAAAATTGACTTAATCTATCCATAGTTTTTATTTCGTGCATATTTATAATGTCTACTGATATTTCCTACTATCTCTTCCTCTCTCATAATAGGATTGAGGTATCGAGACATTGCAAAGAGTTGTATAGTATAATTATTATAATTAATACTTCTCTTTCCATCGAGTTTACCAAATTGTAATTTATCCCTATAATAAGTTGTGAATTTTCCCCCCAATATTATATTGTTTGAGAAATAAAGTTTCAAAATCTTGGAAATTATTTATGGTTTTCTCTTGGCTGTTAAACCAAACACAAGGTTGATTGAGCAAATATTGCCTAATGATCTCTTTTAATTCTTCTATGGAATTTTTATTTCTTGTTTTGTTTTTAATAATTTTTATAAACGTTATAGGGTGTAATTTTTTCAATAGTCATCGAATTTGTTGTAATTTGTACCCTTGACATGTATAAATTATTCTATTTTCTATATTAGTGTCTAATCTTTTTTGTTCCATAGATTTGATATTTTCTTCCATAATTTTAGTTTTTTCTTGATTTAGATCTCCATTTTGATTCGAATTACTTTTTTCTTTTATATTGAAAATTTCATTTTCTATTGTGATAAATTTTATATTTGTATCTTCTTGTTGGTAATTTTTTCTTACTCTCCATTATTACACTAATATCTACTGAGATATCTTTTATTTTTCTAGATTTTGTTCTACTTAGTGGATATTTCTTGAGTGATAGATACATAAAATTCTCCATTATTTTGCTCTTGTCTCTAATTATTTATGCATTTCGAAAAATTCGTTTTTACTTTCTTTTAATTTCAACTGCACTTTACTTTCCATTCTTTCCACATTTCCTCTCAATCTTTCTTCCATACTTGCTGTGTTTTCTTTCAACTCTTTTATTTCATTTTTCAAACTTTTTTCCATTCCATTTTTCATACTTCCTATTTTCTCTTTCATCCTTTCCTCCATTCTTCTTATACTTTTCTCAAACCATCATTTATTCTTTCTATTTTCTCCACCATCATTCATTCTTTCTATTTTATCTTCCATTCTTGCTGAATTTTATTTTAAATCCTTTTTCATGCTTTCCATTTTTCCTGAGTTTCCTTTCCTTTCATCTTTCATTTCATTTTTCATTTCTTTCATTTCATTTTTCAGATTTCCTGTGTTTCTTCCAAATCATCTGAGTTTTTTTCATTCTTTCTACCATGAAATCCATCATTTTCTGAAGCTTACTGTCCAATTGTGTACTCTCACTTTGTGTTCCACTCCCTCTCACATTACTACTCTCTCCTTGTTCCTGATCACCCCTCTCTCTATCTTCTGCACCTTCTTCCAAACCAACTTTTTTACCATCTCTCAAATCCATTTTCTCCACTCTTATATAAATATGTCAATACAAGAATTCTAAAATGTAAACTTTTTATTTCCCTGTATAAATATTTTAGATTTCAAACAAATGCTTTTCTTTTCAATTTCTATAAAATTTACACTTGCTTCTATTTATTATTTTGGCAATTCAGCTCCGCGTTGGGCGACAATTGTTGTAATAGGTGCTTTATATATATGTGCTAGATTTTCAATAGATAAACGAAAAATGCAGAAAAATCGTCAAATAGTTGTTTTTATTGAAATAAATCCTCAAAACTCACCTACTCTGCGAAATCTAACTTATCTAACTAAAACAGTATTATGATATGGTGAAAACTTGTTTATGTGTGATAAATACTTGTTAAATGAACGTTTGAATGTTATGAAAAATATGTGAAAAATCATTAAATATTCGAAAGAAAGGACACAAGTGATCAGATAACCAATATAACTTTCTGGACCTGCTTTTGAAATACCTTGTAATTCTTCCTTTGTGGTGTGTTCCTGCTTCTTGGACATGTTCGTGCTCACCGGAAAATACAGCTCCACTGCAAAACCCCTTTTCGTTCCTGGGAATGGCATGGACCGGATTTTTAGTTATGTTAATGGGTGAGTGGATTTTTCTCATTTGTTTATTCTTCCACTGGAATCTGAATCATTTATATAACGTTTGAGTATAGTTTTGCTTGATTTTTCTCTTGTATTTTGTCATAATTTTTCTTCCAAAATTCGTACGTGGTTTCGTTTTTTGCATCAACTTTTTATTTTCTCAAGCTTGTTACATTCTCTCTTGGCAATACACACATTTTGTTTATTTTCACAAATTTAAAAATTTATTGCCACTGATTTTTTGTTATTCTAACTTATTCTAATGATTTTTTTCACAATATCTGATTCTAAACCTTATATTATATGTATAAATTTGGATAAAATTAATATTTGACATTTTCCTGTTTTCATAATTTTTATATTTCATTATTTTCCTCACATAGTTTGACATCTCGCTGTTGGGTTTCCTCCTGAATGATTTACCATAGGGGATGTTCAAACTTGTATACCATTTCAACTACTTGAGATCCAAAGTTTTTTCATGAATTTAAAATTCCATATTATTTTTATTGTTTGTACAAATTGAATGTATTGTTGGTCACATACTCATGACAATAGAGATACTTCAGAACTGACTTTTTGATACATATGCGTTGACGAAAACATGTAATGAGATTCTAGAACAGTAAAATTATAGAAAAACTGTAAAACAAACAAAGCATGAACCACGATAACTTAAATACCTAATAATAATAATGAATTATCATTTTATTATTTTATAAACATTTCCTAACATAACAATATATATATATATATATATATATATATATATATATATATATATATATATATATATATATATATATATATATATATATATATATATATATATATATATATATATATATATATATATATATATATATATATATATATATTTATATATATGTTTTGTTGTGCAATGTTTGAAATAGTTTAACTCAAATTATCATTATTAATATAGGTATTTAGTTATCGTCGATAAAGCTATGTTATTTTGCAATTTTCTTAACCTTTTCACTCTTATACTATGCTCTAGTCGGTGCATATGTATCAAGAGGGCAGTCCTGGAGTAGTTCTGGTATCAACAATATATATTCAACGATATATCTAATAAAATCACGTTAAACCATATCAAAATTGAAATTTGTAGCAAACATTGAATTAAATTGAGATCAACGGATATATAAGTTTTGAACATCCTGTATGACAACTCACATCAACAGAAAACCCACCAATGGGATTCGAAAGAGTTTGTGTGGGGAAAGTGATGATATACAACAAAATGTAATGGCAGAAATTGAAAAAATATAATTTTATATGAATTTGTAAATAGTATGTAAGAGTTAGAATTAGATATCATTCATGAAATCATTATATTGATTAGAACAGCAAATAATTGGGTAGAAAGTGATACAAATTCGGAAATCTGTGAAAAAAGAAAATTTGTGAGGGTTACCATGGGAGGAGATAACAAGTTTGGAAAAAAGATTGGGAAAAAAGTTCAAAAGGTGAAACCAAGTACAAAATTTTGAAAGAAGCTTTCATAGATAATATAACAAAACCTGCTATAAAATTTCCGAACAGGAAAAATTCTTGAAAGGCTGAACAGAAGAAGAACATAGTAAATAAAAATTCCGCCTACCTGGTCTAGAGGATAAATCTTGGAAGGAGAGCAAGTAAGCTGTCATTGAGATCCCAGAAATACGTCCACGGGATTGGAAACTTGAACAGAAAAACAGCCACAAGGTATTCAATAACTGAACTCATCAAAGTGCAACTTTCACATTAAAACAATGACTTTACGTGTTTAAACTACTGGTTATATTGTTTTGGGCAGAACACTCATCATAAATTTCATGCAAAAAGACTGATAATAAGTTCAAACTTTCTCCATCAATATTTCATTGTCACAAACATCCGAAATGCACCATTTTATGTCATTGTTTTGCAAGTATAAGGTATAAAATAGATTAGAATATTTTAATTTGACTACGTTACATAATACAACATGTTTGTAGCAAGTCATGTTTGGCTTACGTCTAAAAATCACATAAAAATGTAGAAAATGTACAAAAAGTGTTAGAACTAACAAGCAAATAACATCGATCACAAATATAAAAACTTTGAAAATAAAAGAAAAATAGTGACATGTGTGATACCACAAAAATGTGTTCTGAAGTCATCGACATAATAGAAGCAATGCCTCAACGAATAATTTTTCAATTTCCTCTTGAAAGTATTCAGACTGAGCTCTTTGAAATCTTGAGGCAAGATATTGTACTGTATTGTAAGATATTGTGTATTGTATTGTATCTATCGATAAGTTTTGATTTTGATAAAAAACCAACCAATTTGATTATTCTCTGCACCTGGTGTTTATTTTTTATCTAACTTCACTTTCCTCCCCAATGAACAGCATTTCTTATCGAATCGTCAGTGCTAAGTTGGCAATACAGATCGCAGGAATCGACTGCTGAGAAGGAGTGACTCATGTTCATAGGCGTACCTGACTGAGCTGGGATAAGGTAAAAGAGTTCGAAAAAGGGAAAAGTAATTCATAATTTGTGAAATAAATTCACCAAAAATAAATATTTATATATATATATATATATAAATTTAAATCATATAAACAACCAATCATACACAATATATATAATATAATATATATATATAAAAAAGAGATATATATATATATATATATAATATATATATTTTATATATTGAGTTAGACCTTCAGAATATCTATCAGATGTGTTCAATGTCCAGCGTGGTTCAGAAGTATTTCTGTTGAATTACAAAATGAATACCCCACAAGAGGTATCTTGACGATGGAAGATAGTGACTAAAGTTTATCTTTCTTTTATCTGGATTTTTCAATTCACAGAAAAATCTTTCTATCAATATTCAATTGAAAATGTTTCCCTTTTCAACATGAATACCCCACAAGAGGTTATCTTGACGATGGAAGATAGTGACTAAGGTTTATCTTTTAGTCGCAGATGATTCCACATCTGATTTTATGAACATCCTGTTTATATTTTCAACAAATCAATATATATATATATATATATATATATATATATATATATATATATTTATAACTGCTATCACGATTACTGAGTTGAGGGTACTCTTTTTTTTATTATGAGCTGATCTTGGTGAGAATACCATGTCATAGCTACAAAATCATTCTCATCGGTCCAGTACCTGTGCTGAATTTCAAATAATTTAGACGTCTAGAAGTTGGTGAAAATTGAATTGAGAAATTCGATTACATCCATACATACAGGCCAACTAATGAAAGCGTATTGAAAAGAAAAGAAGTTTATATCAATATTCCCATTATTGCAAGAAAAACAGAACACAATTAACTGAGAGAATTCATTTCATTGTTCGCGGTGACTTATCGGAAAAAACTACAATTACATAGTGTTTCTTGATAAATTTTGTTTTGTTTTGTCAATGTGACATCCTCTATTGTTGAGAGGAGGCTCTCCTTTCTTCTATTGTATTGACCCATTCTCTTATCTCGTCTTGTCTTGATTTTTTCCTTCCCTCTTGTTTCGAGCAAATCAAGACAAGACGAAACAAGATACTTTAGCCTCAGCGATATCACTTGCTAATACCAATTTTCGATCGATATCATGAACACCAAGGAAAATCCATAATTTTGTAGCCTTCACCTTGAATTTCTTAAGAATAGTTTCAAATAGTATTTTTATGCAAATCAAGTCAATTGGATTAGCGGAAGTAAGTAGAACATCAATTTTAAAACTTGACCATTGAATCACTAGTTGATTAGAAATTAACAGAGTGCTCAAGGCATAGAATCAGTAACGATATTTGAATTTGTAAAACAATTCCAAATAAATTGGAGAGACAAGTTGATATTTCTAGTTCGAATATTGCATTTTGGAGCTTAATGAAATGAAATAATTTGCAGAAAAGTTTTAATTTTCATTATAAACATGGATGAACTATAATGGTAACTTAACATTTTTCATCACGAAAAATGAAAACATATTTCTGAAATGAATGGAGGCGTTTTGATGCTCTGCGGGATACTTATCTTCAAATGAAACTGAGTTATCATTCGAAAAATAAAACCAAAAACTGCAATGAAGATTTTATTCAATGAGATATATTTCCATCAATCAGGCCTTATACTGAATTTCACGTTTTTCATTACAAGAATTACTCCTCAGCCTTCCATTTGTAGCAATGAGAATATAATGAAACAAAACAAACATTTCAATGAGAATAGAACAAAGGAAATTATGTTCCGTCGAGAAAGTAAATATGTATTTGAAAACATCTTTCCCGGCTCTGAATATTATATATTCCGAATGAGGACTTACTGAATTCATCGCGTCTACATTGATGAAGATTTGGCTTGTTTGGAAATGGGCATATATTTGTGTGATCATCAACAAAAAATGCAACTCGCAAAGCTTTCTCCTCATACAGTACGAAATATGGTGTGTTTGTAACATAAACAGTTATGGAAAAATTGGTTCATTATTAGGCATCACCGTATCAAGAAAAACAAAATACAGCAAACAAAATCTGAAAATATATGATGAAATCAAATGCAATATATCTACTGCTGAATTATTATGATAATCAGATATTTGTTTTTTTTTTGCGTAGCTAAGCTTGCAACAAAAATTTCAACAAAGATCATCCAGGAGAGAGTTAATATAATTTCAACAACAATGAGAATGAACCGCGTGTACATTCTGGAGAAGGGGTAGAAATGATGGTGCAAGTGGATATGCCAAAAACTCTGGTGTTTGCACTGATTCGCTTTTGTTAAGACTTTTCAGTCTACACCACCTGTTGCTATGGCAGGTTGTAAGTTTTCCATGTGTAAGTTTTCCACAAAATTTGGTGTCAAAATTGGCATAGTTCTATGCAATAACTTTGTTTTCCCATTGAAAAATGCCAACCTTAGGCATCCTGCACACTGATGCGATATACGAACAACCAATTAAATTATTCAAATATTTTCCAATCCGATATTTACTATAAACGCGCTTTCATACTTTTGTGTCATTTTCAAAACGAGATTGGATTTTGTGAATTGTGGTAACTTCTACAAATCAATTCAAAATTTATTCAGTTTAAAGTTTGAAGTTTTTTGGTGTGTTTCATTTGTGATTAGTTGGAATGAATCGTATTATACTGTCTGGACAGTCAGAAGTCAAGAACTGCGTTTTTCAACAGTTACCCAAACTCATCCTCAAATCTAACCTAACCTCAACCTGAAGTAGATATGAGAGGTTAGATTGTTTGTGTTAAAAAAGGATTTTTCTCGATATATCCGGTTTTTTTTTCTGTCAAATAATGCCACAAATGAGTGATTGAGTGTGTGTTGTTTTTGCGGTGACAAAAAGAAAGCATCGTGAGTGATTTTGACGGAACTTGAAAAGGCGCTGCATTCAAATTTCGTTTTCTTGTTCATTAGATGAAAATACGAGAAATCGAACCAACAGGCTATTTCCAGGAAGCAAGAGTGATGTTGATAGACATTCACCAAACTTTATGAAAACTCCACTGACTGATCATAATTTTTTGAAAAACCTTCAATGGGATTGTGTTTTCATATCTGAACTGGTCATGAAAGCTTTGGTAGTCGACTGATAAATTTAGTTAGATTTTTGGCTAAATTGGCAGTTTCCAACGATTCTGACTAGTATAGAAGAAATTATAACAATCCTGTCTGGAACCATGAAACACCCACTATCTTGTGGTGGGCAACATTCAAATAATTGAGGTTATAAATCAAGAAATCAGTACCAAACAAGAAAATTATGATTGAAAATTTGTTTATGTTTTAAAAAAATTGAGGCAACGGTGTCTTTGCAAGTAATTGAAGCCGCCAAGCTTTGATTTCAGACCTTCGGTCAGCAAAATAAAGTAACCTGATGAAAATGATCAAACTCGTGGATGCAAGACTACAGAATCCCCTCTAATATTCTTTTTGGGATGGAAAAGAGCGTAAAACTGAGTTGAAGCTGCTGATAAACACCTGCACCAACTAAGAAAATGAATCGAGCACACACATCCAGTAACAGGCAGATGTTTACTAGCAGCTCCAACCCATTTTCACGCTCTTTTTTATTCTGAAAAGAATATCAGAGGTGATTTTATAGTCTTGCATCCACGAGTTTGATTATTTTCCCCAGGTTACATTTTCTGCTGAACACAGGTCTGAAATCAAAACTTGGCGCCTTCAATTACTTTTAATGACACCGTTCCCATATATATATATATATATATATATATATATATATATAATATATATATATATATTATATATATATATATATATTATATATATATATATATATATTATATATATATAATATATATATATATATATATATATATATATATATATATATATATCGAAATAGAGAAATCTGTTACGAATCAAAAAATACTCATCCGTTAAGCCTGTTTCATGGTTTCCAATCATCAGGGCGCTTGGGTCTCTTTCAAATTCGCATCGATTTCTCGTTGGTACCATAGGCCAATACAACATGTAGAATTGCACAGAATTGATAGAATCTAAATCTGTGCGGTGAACTGGACCTAATATCGTGAATTTTAAAATCACGAGATTTCGTGCATTAACAGGTCACTAACAAATTGTTAGAAAGGCCTACCACGATATCAATAGTCGTACTTCTCATGCGTTTAACGCAAACATCGATATCGAGAATGAGAGAAATCTGTTTACGAATCCAAAGACAACCATCCGTCTACAGCCTGTTTCATGGTTTCCCAATCATCAGGGCGGCTTGTGGTCTCTTTCAAATTCGCATCGGATTTCTCGTTGGTTCTAACTTGGCCAATACAAACATTGAATTGCATCAGATTATTGATAGTGACATCTATAATCTGTGCGGTGAAGCTGGACCTAATATCGTGGAATTTTAAAATCACGAGATTTCGTCCTTTAACAGGTCACTAACAAATTGTTGAAAGGCCTACCACGATATCAATAGTCGTACTTCTCTGCGTTTAACGCAAACATCGATATCGAGAATTTGTTAGTGACCTGTTAAAGTGCACGAAATCTCGTGATTTTAAAATTCCACGATATTAGGTCCAAGCTTCACCGCACAGATTATAGATGTCACTATCAATAATCTGATGCAATTCACATGTTTGTATTGGCCTAAGGCTATGAACCAACGAGAAATCCGATGCGAATTTGAAAGAGACCACAAGCCGCCCTGATGATTGAAACCATGAAAAGCTGAACGATGTGTGTCTTTGATTCGTAACAGATTTCTCATTCTCGATATCGATGTTGCGTTAAACGCATGAAAGTACGACTATTGATATCGTGGGTAGGCCTTTCTAACAATTTGTTAGTGACCTGTTAAAGTGCACGAAATCTCGTGATTTTAAAATTCACGATATTAGGTCCAGCTTCACCGCACAGATTATAGATGTCACTATCAATATCTGATGCAATTCACATGTTTGTATTGGCCTAAGGCTATGAACCAACGAGAAATCCGATGCGAATTTGAAAAGACCACAAGCCGCCCTGATGATTGGGAAACCATGAAACAGGCTGTAGACGGATGGTGTGTCTTTGATTCGTAACAGATTTCTCTCATTCTCGATATCGATGTTTGCGTTAAACGCATGAGAAGTACGACTATTGATATCGTGGGTAGGCCTTTCTAACAATTTGTTAGTGACCTGTTAAAGTGCACGAAATCTCGTGATTTTAAAATTCCACGATATTAGGTCCAAGCTTCACCGCACAGATTATAGATGTCACTATCAATAATCTGATGCAATTCACATATATATATATATATATATATGAAATGATTTGTCAGGTGTTAAAAAAGGATTAACGCTTTCCGAGGAATCTAATATCAAAATTTCGACTGAAGCGAACTCACTCGACCATAGGCTACGCAAAAAAAATCTAGTAGTAAGAAGCCACAGACACCTATGGAGCGTTAGCCAATCTGAGAAGTCTAGAAAATCAGTCTGAGTGAATCAGATCTCAATAATCGCCAACAAAAATGACACAAAAGTCCCGAAAATAAAATTGTTGTCATACCTCAAGAATACTGAGATTTCCCAAAATGTATTCAAACTAAGAGAAAAGGAATTTCTGAGCCCGGAAGACCAAGTGGTTCACAAAGCGTTGAGAGGTCAAAACGCCAAATGAATAGGGTTCAAACTAGTATTCGGAACAACCAGTTGGCCATAAATGGAATTCCATATTCTCTCTAGGATCTCAAATCAAATCCCGATTTTTTGGGTAGATATTCGAATAAGCCCAACCCCGCAAATGGAAAGAGCTCTTGCCACCTGAACAGCCATACTCAAAGAAGACGCTGAGACCCCGTCGAATCATAGTGACTGAGTTCTTTCCTTTTCTTCAAAAATTATATCAATCACAAATTATTTCTCTCTTGTTCATGTACAATTTGTCAAGCAAATTGATTTGTATATTCATTGTATTCATTCGCAATTTCCTGTTTGCCCAATTAAACCACATTTGAAAACTTTCATAAAATCACCAGCACTAATTTCAGTAAGCATCTGTAGCTCTTTATAATTCACAGCACCTTCCATTTATATATTTTTTTTGTTTCGTCTGCCGATTCTATTTCTTATTTCCCTGCCGTATTATTGTAACGTCTTTTTTGGTCTTTTTCAAACGCAAGAAATGGATATGACGAACTTGTGGATTATGTTTGCGTGGAAAATGTTGACATCATTGGCTTTAGCGAAACGTGGTTGGACTCAAATACGATTTTAATAAAATAGGTATCAAGTCCTACAATTTAATAAGAGCGGATAGGTTGAGTAGAGGTGGGCGAGTTGCTTCTTTCATCAATACGAATATCTCCTATAAAAATATTTTTTCGCAAAATAGTGCCTACCTAGAACAGATACGGATCCCCATAAAACTAAGCGGTTGAACTTTTATTCACGAAATCTTATATCGTCCTTCAAATGGGAATAGTCCACAAAGCCTGGACGAACTGGAGGAAACAATCTCAAATCTAATGCCAACATGTGATTTTATTCATAAAAAAAGAAAGACGTTCTTTACTGATGGATAATTTTCTGAAAGCGTATGATTTGAAACAACTTGTTGATGAACCGACACGCATTACTAACATGCCCCAAACTTTATCAAATGTTTTGATAGTATCGGATGAAAAGAAGTATCATCCGTTAATGTCTTTGATGCTGGCTTATCTGTTGCCATCATCTGTTTAATAGAAACCAGCAAACTCGTTAACACAGAGAACTTATCTTACCGCGACTTCAAAGATTTTGACAATGAATTATTTCACAGCGAATTGCGAAATATTCATTGGGATAACATCTATAGCATGAACGATGCCAACGACATGCTTTCCTTCTTCAATTGACAAGTAATAGAACTTTTCGATAAACATGCACCTCTTTGGAGGGAAAGAGTCACAAAACCCCCAACTCCACGGCTGACTTTCAATATAAAAGAGAAAATCCCGCATAGAAACCAGGCGTTTGATGAATTCAAAAGGACTTGCTTTACTATTGATTGGTGTTCCTACAAAGAACTGAGAAATTTTACTACTAGTGCAATACCATTGAATTTTCCTCCACATTCTCCCCTGTTTCTAGAGAGATGTTGTGAAAGTACATTTATGAAATCAAAAGTCATGCTAGAATTACCGATCAAATTTTTCTCCGTATGTTTCATTTGATAGATGGCCACTTATCAAAACATATCATACATATAATGAAAACAATTTTATCTACAGGAGTTTTTTCCAAATGAGTGAGAAGATGCTCTGGTTATTCCTCTACCTAAAGGCAACTCACCATCAGACCTGCCAGACCTGCGTCTCATCAGCATTCTACCTTTTCCATCCAAGATCGCAGAAAAACCAATGAAAGAACAAATGACAGATTTCGCTTATGGGAAAATCATCATAACTTCAGTGCAGTTCAGATTACAGCACAGTACCACTACCGCTCTACTCGTAATCACGGACGATATTTTCAAAGCTACTGTGAACTGACCTGCTTAGTATTACTGGATAAGGCCTTCGACAACTTGGATCACGAAATATTCTGCAAAATAACTCGCTTTTTTCGACTTCATTGACACAGCAATGTCTTCAATTGCAGATTATTTGAGTAACCGTCGCTAACGTGTTATCCTAGGCGGAGTTGCGTCAAGGCCTGTACGTGTGTCTAAGGGTGTACTACAAGGATCTATTGTGGGACCTTTACTTTTTACGCTGTATATCTCGGATTTCCATAAATCGGTCAGCTCTTATATAATACATCACTACGCAGACGACACTCAAATATACTTCTCCTTTTACGGCCATTGTTCACAAGAGGACCAATACAATATCAACTGTAATCTTAAATATATACAAGATATCTCTTCCGCTCATAAATTGAAACTCAATGCAGATTTTTTAATTTTTCAATTGTTTTTCCTATACTGTAAAGAAGTACGAATTTTGGAGTTTATTTCGATTCAGAATCAAGATTCACGAGACATGTAAGCCATCTATGCCAAAGCTCATGTTACACTCCAAAGTAACTGTATCCAAATCGAGATATACTTCCTACAAAACTGAAAAAAACTGTACGAATGGCTGATTTTCTCAAAAATTTCATACTGTGATAGTATTCACGGTATTGCACTCTTGCAGTCCGACGCTCACCGCCTGCAACGTATACAAAACTCATGCCTGAGACTTTGTTATGGCATCCGCAAATACGATCATATCTCAACTGAAATGAAAACCTCCGGATGGTTTAGACTTGAAAACCTCAGAAAGCTGCACCTCTTGACTCACACACATAAATTCCTCACCTCCAAAAAACCAGAATACCTTTTGAAAGACTCACTTCTTTCTTTCATTCGAATAGATTTTAGATCGAAATAATGATGAACTTGTTATTCCTAAACATCGCTCCGTTCTTTTCACCCGCAGTTTTTCATATAATGCTCCAAATTTCAATAATCAACTACCCAGTGACTTCAGATTCTCATCTCTCTTCAACTCAAAAAAATTACTAATAAGAAAACGGTTTGAAGACAAGCTTTCAATTGTAATGAAACGAATAAAATAATTTGAGTCATCGCTGACAATGATTTTTTTTTTTCAATTATTTGGTTTCAAAATGCTTATCGCGCGATGTGTTCATAAAAGTAGGTACCAATCAATTTGATTGGGCAGTGATTGGTTGGTAAGTAAGAACTTGTCAAAGTATTTAATTTTTACAAAGAATTCATAAAAGTAGTTACCAGTTAATTTCATTGGACAATAATTGGTTGGTGAGTACCTTTTGATTGATTTGTTGAAAATATGAACAGGATGTTCATAAAATCAGATGTGGAATCATCTGCGACTGAAAGATGAACTTTAGTCACTATCTTCCATCGTCAAGATAATCTCTTGTGGGGTATTCATGTTGAGAAGGGAAACATTCTCAATTGAATATTGAATAGAAAGATTTTTCTGTGAATTGAAAAATCCACGATGAATGAAGTTATTTTTTGTGAATGTCTAACAGAAAACAACTACTTCCAATTTGCGGGACAAGCTTTTTGAAATTGAATAATTCAATAATAAATAATCAAATAATTGTCAGCGATGACTTAAACTTCAATAGGTTTCAGTACACGACTTAAATAAAAGCTTGTCTTCAAAAAGTTTTTTTATTAGTTATTTTATTTTTTGCTATTTACTTACTTCGCCTTAATCTGTTCATTTCTAATAGAGCATCGTTATTACAAGGTATCTTCCCTGCAAGTTTTGAGCTGAGAGAACTCATGATCTCCGACTCCAAAAACTCCCCCACACCAATTCTGAAAACAATCTCACTAAACCAAAACTCCGCCAGGCAGCCGCTTTTTTATTTTTGAAAAAAATAAAACCCCCCCCCTTGGGGCTCTGACTCGAAAACCACCGGTATACCAATTTTGAATCGAATCCTACTATAATAACAAAACTCGTCCTCCATCTTGGGGCCGCCATCTTGAATTCATGAATTTCGACAAAAAAGTCATAATCTCTGTTCTCGAAAACCCTGCATACCAATTTCGAATCTAATTGGAACATAATCACGAAACTTGTCCTCCATCTTGGAGCCGCCATCTTGAATTTATGAATTTTGACAAAAAATTCATAATATCCGACCCGAAAACCTCCAAATACCAATTTTGATTCGATTCGAACCATAATTACAAATCTCGCCCGCTATCTTGGAGCCGCCATTTTGTTTTTTCCTCTTACAAAATTTGCATAAAGAATTGTTACGGGAATTATGAACACCTGCCAAATTTCAAATTATTCGGACTACCAGAAGTTGGTCAAAATTCACTTACAAGATTTGACCCAAACTAACAAACTAACAAGCTTGTAAAAAGGTTGAAGGTCGTTTTAAAGAGAATATTAAAGGAAAATCAAATAAATTATGACCTTAGCTTTTTACGAGGTGGAAATGAATTCGTGCAAGCTCATCGGTGTACCATAGATTATCACTTATGTTTTCAAATTTATATTATTTACTTCAAGGTCTTTAGTCTTGATCGCCTACAGTATCCCTGTATTGGACTATTCATTTTGTTGAAATCAATTTAATTTGATATTATTATCATCTCAAATATATTATGATTATTATTATTATATATTTTGAAGGGTAAATATGGGTATTTTCACAAAAACTTTCAATCATCATATTCTTGTTTGGTACTGATTTCTCGATTTTTGACCTCAATTATTTGAAAGTGATCACATGGCTGTTCCAGTGCAGGAGGCTCAGTTTCTTCCCATTGATAACTCTGGTTCCAAGTTCAATGTATTGGCTGATTTACACATGAAAAGTTCAGCAAAATCATTGGAAATAATTTTCCAAAATAACTACTCAATAATCGACTACCGAAGCATTTATGACCAGTTGTTTCGATTCAGATCAAAGTCCTGATAGTGTAGTTTGAATGAATGTAATATGTTAGATTATGAAGACACAATCCCATTGAAGGTTTATCATAATAAATTATGATAAATCAGTGGAGATTTCATAAAGTTTGGTAAATACCCATTAACAGCACTCTTGCTTCCTAGAAATAGCCTGTTGGTTCTAATTTTAGAATTTTAACTTTATGAACACGAAAACGAAATTTAAATGCGGAGTCTTTTCAAATACCGTTTCACGTCAAAATCACTCACAGTGCTTTCTTTTTTTCACCGCAAAAACTACACACACTCAATCACTCATTTGTGGCATGATTATAACACGAAAAAAAGCCGGATCTATCGAAAAAAATTCTCCTTTAACACAAACAATCCAACCTCCCACATCTGCTTCAGATTGAGGTTCGGTTTGAGGATGAGTTTGTGTATTTATTGAAGATTATTTTTTTTTTTCGATAGAACCGGCTGTATTTTGTGGCAAATTGTGCAAAAAATTAGTAGTTGAGTAAATGGACATTTAAACTAATCTAACGGTGTTATTACTAACAATTCCACTGAACTTTGGTACGGAAAAAACGCAATTCTCGGCTTTTGACTGTCCATACAGTATACAAATACGATTCATTTCAACTAATCACAATTAAAACACACCAAAAAACTTTAAACTGAATAAAAAAATATTGAAAATAGATTTATAGTAGTTCCCACAATTCACAAAATCCAATCTGGTTTTGAAAATGACACAAAAGTATGAAAGCGCGATTATGGTAAATATCGGATGAAATAGCATACAGGGGTTGAGAAATATTAAAATTTTTCAATTGGTTGGCCGTGTAGCGCATCAGTGTGCAGGTTGCCTAAGGTTGGCGAAGGCATTTTGTAATGGAAAAATAAAGTTAATGCCAATTTTGACACCATGTTTTGTGAAAAACTTACACATGGAAAACTAGCAATCTACTATAGCGACAGATGGTGTCAACTAAAAAGTCTAGACAAAAGCGAATCAGTGCAAACACTAGGGTTCTTAGGATCCTCAACTTTTACCATTATTTCTACCCCTCCTCTAGAATGTACACCAGGAATGTACCGGGTTCTCTCTCAAAATTTATATTATCTCTTGCCTGGATGATCTTCGGGAAAATTTTCGGCGCAGGCTTATCTAAGCAAAAAAATAAAACATCTGATTATTATAATATTTCAGCAGTAGATATATTGTTTTTGATTTGATTATATGTTTTCAGAGTATGTTTTATTTGCTGTATTTTTTCCCTTGATACGGTGATGCCTAATAATGAAATAATTTTTTCATCACTGTTTATGTAACACTGTTTATGTAAGATAAATTATATGTCAATCTGACAACCTCATTTTTGCTATTAAAAATTGAAAGAAGATAAACAAAGTTGATTTTAAGAATTCGCAATACACGATATTTAGTTTCTGATTCCAACAACCTCCCCACCGGCTTGTTTGTTTTCATCAGAAGAATATAGAAGTGGACATAATTTTAATTGGTCTAGTGAACTCGAACTTTCTTATCGGGTTCGGGAATTACTTCTATAATGCGAGCTAATCGCCATTCGGAAGGTGGAATATTATCCTCCTCCACTAAAACTAAATCATTTACTTTTAAATTTTCATATATTTGTACCCATTTTGGTTTATGTTGAAGTCTATTGGATATTCTACCGACCAACGTTTCCAAAATATTTGCCTTATTTTTTGACAGTATTCCCAGGCTTTCAGCCTATTATCGGGAACTTCAGTAATATTAGTTTCCGTAAAAGAGATTGACAACTGTCCTATCAAAAAATGACTGGGTGGGAGACACGAGTAATTTTCTGGGTCTGTTGAAATGGGAGAAAGGGGTCTCTAGTTCAATATAGCTTCAATTTGACATAAAAGAATTGTGATTTGTTCAAAATACAGAATACTTTTTCCCATACCTTTATACCAGCCTCACACAATCCTCTCCAGTGTGGACTATTGGGGGTATGAACTTCCATTTTATTTCTCTGGTAGATGAAAAATATTCAACAAAATTTTCTATTACTCGGAAAAAATCATATATTCGTCTAAGAGAGTTATTAGCACCCTGGAAATTCGTTCCATTGTCGCTATATATGATTTGAAGACATGCACGACGAGCAATGAATCTTTTGAGTTGAGTTGAAAGAAACGCTTCTGTTGAAAGACCCAATTTTTAACTTCTCTTCTAATTGGTCTCAATCCATTTATCGGCCAAAATCGTAATCTAAGATGAGCGAGAACCATTTGTGCCCCTGCATGATGTAAATCTAGATGTTCTTGTACAAGAGCAGTTTCACAACATGGTTTTTTGAGGGTAGAATCATAGGATGCTTTCGAGAAAAGGATAAATTGGATTGAGATAACCTTCCTCCTACACGAAGTATACCATCCTCATCTGAAAATGTGCTTAATTGTGCTGAAGTACCTGATTGTATGAATTTTTTCGAATCAATTTCTTCGATTTCCTCCATGAAATGATGACCTTGAATACACCTAACTCATAACCTTCAAAGAACTTAGTAATTCATACACATGAAGAGAACCATTCAATTTGCATTTAACCTTGGAACAATTATGTGCGAATCGTGAACAATATGCTATTGTGCGTTGAAGTCGACGAAAATTCGAAAAATTGGAAAATATTTCCATCGCTTCTGAAAATTCGTTCGAAGAGACGAGACCAACCTTTGTTCGGGAAGAGAATCAATTTTCATCGAAAAGGAATTCCTATTCTCCAAATTATAATCATTCAAAAATTTTGGTCCGTACCACCATTGTTCACAAGATATTAAAGAGATTGGCTTCAAACCATGACATGTTAATCTCCAACCAAGATCAGCTCATATTAAAAAAGTTACCTTAACTCAGTTCAGGTGACAGCAGTATATATATATATACATAAATTTATATATATATATATATAATATATATATATATATATATATATATATATATATATATATATATATATATATATATATATATATTTATATATAAATATATTTATATATCAATACAACTTCAGTCTTCCATAGTACTGAATGAATGTTCCAAAAATGTAATCCAACCTGGATAATAATTGTTTCACAACTACAGTAAGTTGTATCAGTTTTTTTGAGTCCCGCATAGATGAGCTGAGATTTAAAAAATCTAACAATTTTAAAAATGACTTTGAGATGAACAACAGTTTCCATACACAATAATCTGTCCAAAACCCGTTATGAAATAAATTCAGCTGTTTCCAACCATGTTGTATATTATAAATAATATTTTATCAATTTGACGATCTGAAAAAATAGGAAAACTATGATGAATGATTATGTATCATTCCAAATCAATTGTAAAAAAGTTTTATAGTTTATATAAGTCAAAGAATTATACCTACTCTTGTACAACATTACTAAGACTCTATTAAATGAGTGAATAAAACAATAATGAAAAAACCTGTGGTAGAAGTCATTGTATCTCGAAGTGGAGTGGTATTATTTTATGAAGTAGAAAAACTCGAAGTCGTCTCCACAATATAATATTAACAATCGATTAGATAAAAACCATCGATTAGGTGTACATGTTTCGAACCTTTATAGGTTCATCATCAGCGGAGAATAAAATTTTATGGAGATAAAAAAATGTTTTATAGGTTAACGATTAAAATTATTTTAAGTCCAGAGATCATGATTTAGACCAAATGGAAACTTGAGAATTCGCCTTCAAGGGCTGTGTCCCATTTTTAAATTTAGGGGGGCTAAATACATTAGCCGATGCAAAATAACATGACGACATGAGGACCGTGAAAACAATGGTAGCAATGACTGGTGATTGACAGCACCCCTAATTTAGCCCCCCTCAATTTATAAATGGGACACAGCCCTTGAAGGCGAATTCTCAAGTTTCCATTTGGTCTAAATAATGATCTCTGGACTTAAAATAATTTTAATCGTTAACCTATAAAACATTTTTTCATCTCCATAAAATTTTATTCTCCGCTGATGATGAACCTATAGAGGTTCGAAACATGTACACCTAATCGATGGTTTTTATCTAATCGATTGTTAATATTATATTGTGGAGACGACTTCGAGTTTTTCTACTTCATAAAATAATGAAAAAGTTAATAATTGTTGAATGAGCACGTATCATTCAACGGAACTGTTCGACTGATTCATTATTATTTGTAATTTGATTCAATAATAAAATCTGTGAAATAATTCCAAGGTATAGAGTCATAGGGTTGGATGCGTATAAAAGACAGCTAGACGAAGCAATGCAGTATGGCAGAAAATGAGGCAAGAGTTTCGCATTGTGGGAGGCTCACCTTTGAGAGTCCCCAGTAACGGACAGGAGAGGGGAGTACCTAGTGGAGAACGGACAGGAGAGGGGAGTATCTAGTAGAGTGGATAGCAACCTTGGATTTAGGGGTACATAATGAAGGAGAAACCAACTTTTCTCAGGGGAGACAGTAAGTCATGGATTGATGTGACCTATTCAACCCAAGGGATTGCTAAGCAGATAGCCAACCCGACTATACTGGATGAAGAACCTTTGAGCGACCACTATGAAATCAAAAGTGAATCGCAGAAAAAGAGAGATAGGAAGATTATCACTACTGACTGGGCGACTTTTGGGGAAGTACTCGACTGGCGAATAGAGCAGACGGAAGAGGATAACATCCCAGAAAGGTGCGCGAAAGCACTACATGGATCATACCGATGTAGCACCACACTAAAAATTTAAAGCTATAGTGGGAAACCATACTGTTGGAACCGAAAAATTGCAACCAACTGCACTCTGATGAGGAGACGAGTAAGCAGGCTACTACGGCGCATGGATGTTACCGAAGAAAAAAAGACCCAACTTAAAGATGAATATCCAACCGAGAAAAGGGCCCTACAGAAACAAATCCCATCATCTAAACAGGAACACTGGAATGACTTGAATGACGATATCTGGGGCGACGGGTACAAGATAGCCGCTGGCTGTCTTGCCTCCCTGAGCCCAGTGGACTTAACGGAAGAAATAGTGAGAAATATAGTAACAACACTCTTTCCGCACCGTTATGATGAGAAACCGAACATTTCCAAAAGTACAGAAATCGAGATGAGCCTGTTCACAAAAGACGAGCTGAGGGCATCAGCGGAACGCCTAAATGCTGGAAAGGCTCCAGGGCTCGATGGAATACCAGCGGAAGCCATCAAAATAACAGCGAAAACGCACTCGGGATGGCTGCTGAGCATGCTGAACCAACAACTAACGACCAGAGTTTTCCCGAAACAGTGGAGGTTGCCCGACTGGTACTCATACCAAAAGGATCGAGTGAGGCTAGGGAAGATCCAAGTTCTCACAGACCCCTGTGCCTTCTGTGTGCCGACAGCAAGCTATATGAGGGACTGATAGGGGACAGATTAGGACAAACCATAGGGGAGTGCAACGGACTATCGCGAAATCAGTATGGTTTTCGGAAAGGATGCGGTTGAGGCAGTGATGGAGCTTGGTAGAGATAGACGAAATATATGCTGATTACGCTCGATGTCCGGAACACCTCCAACAGGGCGGTCTGGAGCCTTATCATCGACAAGCTTATGCAGAGACTATCCCGGACTACTAGATATGCATCATCAATAGATATAATAACAATAACCATCAATATCTTGATGATAGAAGGATCAGGTTTGAAGGGGAAGATACTGAAGTGACCGCAGGAGTACCATAGGACTCCATACTGGGTGACCACCAGACAAGGAAGTTCAACGTAAATGTCCTAACAACTGTAGCGCAGTAGCATATTCCTAGCTGCAGGCGTCTTATCAATGAGCATGAGATGAGACGATAGATATGCCGGAGGGGACGTTGATATTGCGGTCCCGAGTTCATAGATGTTGAGCTCGTTATTGAACTCTACCTCTGGAACAAAAGAGGATTTGGCCAAATTTCCGGTTGGAGAAAGTGTTCTCACTGGCGTCGGTGTTTAGCCCTTGTCGCAGAAATAAGCCGACGTTAAATAATGAAATGAAAAAAGTAGTTCAAAAATTATTTACAGTTTTTCATTTATAATAATGTCCTGAGGATGTGATTCGAATAAAGATAAATGTCATGATTTAATGTTATATTCAATAGGTAAATTATATATTCCATTAGATACAAGAATTGGTCCTTTTAAAATGAATTAGGTGAAGTTTCTTCATTTAAAATTCTGCCCTAAGGATGTTATTCACGAAAAAATAAATTCGATGATTTATTTCTTTTATTCAGTAGGTAGATCTCAATATTTGATTTTATACCAATATCAGCAAAGTATAGAACTATATGAGCTCCACAACGTTCAATATTTTTTTTCTCTAACAAATCAAAAATCGCTGTATATTACTATTCATAAGAATAAATAATTTTTGTTCACCCTGTATACTCCTTTTATTTGAAGTTCATTTGCTTGTGTCAATTATTTACTATTTGAGTTTTCCTTCCGCCAGACATCATTGTATTTTGATATTTCTGGATTTCAAAGTTGAACATTAGATATTATTTTTATAAATGATATTAGGATTGAAACCCGAATAAGTACTATCTAGATCCTTGTGTGCTGGTTATACTCCTTTCTTTTGATGAGAATCAGATTACATACAAATGTAAGGTTAGGTTAGGTGGGGGAGATTTGGATCCATCACCAACTTTTTATTGAAAAATTTAAGGTTTATACAAAACAATTTTTTTTATTCGAGCCAGATTACGTCAAAATATTGAAAGCGTTAGGAGAGACTTGAACCCTTCTCCAATTTTTGATTGTGGAGTTTGAGGTTTATAGAAAAATGGAAATTCTCTTCGTGCTTTCGAGTGAATGAATATCCCATTTTTTCTGACATATGATCCGTTAGCTTGATTGATGGCTTTTTCAGAATCAAGAATCAAATTTTGAAATCTGACTTTCCGACTTGCCGCTCCATCGTTTTTTCTATTCATAATTCGCTCATCTTTTGAACTAACGAGCCTTCAAATTCGTTCATCACAATCGCAATACTCCTAGGGTTTCCAACATTGAGTCAATATGATTTTCATAATTCGTATTCAATAAACGCCCTGTATCTAAACACATCAGTGAAATGGGCTTAGAAAAAGTGATTATCACGATACTTCATTCATTTATCATTCATTCCCTGTATTGAAAAGGGATTAACAAAATTTGCACTGAACAATAATCAAACCTTTCAAACAAAAAAAGTTCATTCAAAATCGGTGCAGTAGTTTTTTTTTGCGTGATGCTCGAACAAACAAACGGATAATTACAATTTTATAATAATATAGATAATAGTACTTCATGTACTGTACTGTGACATGACCAATGTAAGGTCTAGTGCAAATGTTTTCTGCTGTTGTATAATAGTATGTTGTAACAGGCTTTTTTTCTAAGCTTCGTTACTAAGAACGGTTAACCAAAAGTTTGAAGTAACTTTGGTTCGTCTTTGCCTATTTGCGGTTCAATATTAATTATGGTCTGGCAAAAAAATAATGCCCCGTTTAGAAAATAAGTGCAAATATCCAAAGTCACTGGAACGATCACAAAACCGAGCAACATAAAGTTCATTTTGCACTGTACAACAAGACTAAAAACTTTTCTGACTATTTTCAATATGATGGTAGAAAAAGGTGAATTCATATTAGTATAAACGTAGTATGCTTTTTCATAAGGGGACGAAGCTGCTTTTTGGCCAGTCCTTAGGTCAAATAGTCACAAAAAGCGTCTTTTTTAATACGTTTTTTGTCCGATATTTCTTTTGAATCCGGTGGATATAAAATCAGAGACACATTAGGATCACCCTTTCTTCTTGAAGGGCGAGAGCAAGTTTTTCCATTTCATTTTTTTTTGACTCTGGCAGGTATTGAGAGTGTGATAAGAATTCATAGCGTCCTGGTAATTGATTGAACGAAATATTGAACTTGATATTTTGCATCTATTCCTCTGCTGTGTTTCAATATCCTATAGCAAGAGATAGATGGACCATTCAATCCTTCAGCGAGTTACGTTCTGGGGTGTTATCTTGGGTAACAATATGTCAGTTTTTCTAGCTGAAACTATTGGCATAAACCATTGGTAGTTGTTTAGTATGTCAATGAAATAACTGGGTAATAATAGAAATTCATACGTTTATGTTCATTTGTGGAAATATATTTTTGAGGTTCTCATAACCGTTATGACATAAAATTGCATAAGTTGAAGTTTGAATAAAATTTTTACATTGTTTACACTCGGAATTTTCGATGGAAAGTACTTTTTTCTTTTCAGGCATATAAATTATAGAATCAGATTAGTGTTTGAGTTGGGATGAAGACAGTTCTGTCTGACTGTCTTTGCAATCAAAAGAAACTGGAATCCAGTCCCAAGGGCTATAATTAAAGCCTAGAGACCTTTGGAGATTTTAATTAAATCAAAAGACCAGACCCCCAGACATTCGTATACTCCATCTGTTGCTACCCCTGGTAATTGGAGTATACACTACTATAAAATCTGGCGCCCGAGGGTGAAAGTATCTTGGCGACATAAATAACGTAACGATTCTAGGGATGCTAGTTATTAATGCCGACCCTAGAAAAACGAATAACAGTGTAGTAATAGATTATGTCCTATTTGAAAAAAACTTGTATTTAATGAAATGTATAATCTACCTATTCAATAGAACAATAAATACATAGGAATCGTGAATTACATGATGAGGCCAGTAGTATAAATGATAAAACTGTAATTCATTTTTAAAACGCCAATAATTTATATACATTAACATATGTATTGCCTCTTTTCAGATTGTGAAACTACATCTGTCTGGGATTAAATGCCTCACATGTGATGAAGTTTGGAACGAGCATGGTTTTTTGTTATCCAACTGTTATATAAAGTATATCATGATTTTTGCTGCTTCATATTATCAATCATTTGTGGGAGCTCCTGGTTTTCTACTTCTTTATATCCATTATTACAGTATTAGTTGGTAGAAACAACTATCTTTCAATAATTTTGTATCTATGCAATTTTTTTATCGTTTTCTCTAAAACATGAGATATTCTGAGAGTCAAACAACTCGTGAGGATTTCAATAGCGGAGTAATGATTTTTTTAAGAAAATGAATTGAATATGTGATCATACAAAGTCGACTACTTCTTCTCTCGTATTATGCGGTCCAATAGCATGCGTATTTCGTGAATCAGAACACTTTGCAGAATTTCCCATCTCAATTTGATTGAAATCCACTTTCATTTTACAATACCATATAGAAAGCAGAATGCAGTTTCATGAACCTGTTAGGAACTAGTATTGCAGGTGATTTTATAGTTATGTATTGTATGAATGTCTGCGCTCTCATGTTTTATATGCTTATAAGACATAAAATGCAATACAACATTTTTTCCACAGCTGGTATGTTATAAACTGAAAGACTTTCCCTAAATTGACGGCCCATTTCATGTTAATGACAATTGCTGAAAATGTTTGAAATATGTTCTTCGAGAAGTTCATAATATGGTTTTTATGACAAATGGTTTGTTTATTGTCAATGTGAGTGAAGATTATTTATCAACACCATTTGTAATTGGAATAACAATTTTTCGACAATGGAAAGAGTAGTATATCACAAGAAATATCAATATTCAGATCACAAATAGGATCAATAAATAACTAGAATTCTTGTTTCAAATTTATTACTCAACAATCAGGCAGTGTTTTATGACTCATGAGACACTAGTGCCTCTCGAGTCCTAAAACATACTAGTGTTTTATTGATCCCATGAGACGTTCATAACCAGAAGCATTATGACTTCATAACATGCCAGCAGTGAATACAACTTGTAAGAAGCGTTCTTATAAAATTTCGCATACGTACGTTAACGTTGGATACTCATTATTCTGAGAGAATACACACAGGGGATATACCCATCACATCGAATTTGGAATTATGTTATGTCA
Source organism: Gonioctena quinquepunctata (assembly GCA_018342105.1). NCBI lineage: Eukaryota > Metazoa > Arthropoda > Insecta > Coleoptera > Chrysomelidae > Gonioctena > Gonioctena quinquepunctata. The sequence continues at coordinate 54,669 of JAFIRS010004773.1, forward strand.
TATTTGTCGATAATCAATAATAACCATAGCAGAGTCAATATGATAGTTGGCAGTATCTATGCCTGTATTCAGGTATGTATGTAAGTGGTTCATATGAAATGGAGGTGTAGAAAGTAAAAGATTTTCTCAAATCCATATTTTCTATAAAGAAAAAAAAATATTCACGATATTATATGTGTGTGAGTACTCAACTTCCCTTCACTCAAACTACTGGAGGCAGATCCATGAAATGAATATAATCGTAATATCAATAACATTGAGAAACGCAAGATTCGCAAATACATCTCAGGAGTATTGAGTGTTAAAAAATAGTATTTTGTTTGAAAAAAAAGCACTCTATAAAGTGTCTACCATGAAATTAGTTACACATTTAGATACACAAAATTATTGATATTTCATGAATAACTCTATGAGAAATCAATTACTGCACACCGAGAAAAACGGCAAAATGCACTAGTGCACTTGACACTATTTTGATTACAGCAATACATTTTCCACTTACGAGCACTGAAGTGCAGTATTGGCTGTGCATAAATAACTAATAAAAAACCTTTTTAAAGACCAAACTTTATTTGAGCCGTGTACTGAAACGTATAAAATAAGTTTGAGTCATCGCTGACAATTATTTTATTATTTTTTGTAGAATTATTTAGTTTCAAAAAGATTGTCGCGCGAAGTGTTCATGAATGTAGGTACTGATTATTTTTATTGGGCAGTGATTGGTTGGTAAGTAAGAACTTGTCAAACTATAGAATTTTTTCGAGGTATTATTGAAAGTAGGTACCAATCCATTTCATTGGACAATGATTGATTGGTGAGTTACAAATTGTCGAAGTATTAATTTCATTACAATTCGCGCGACAAGCTTTTTGAAACCAAATGATTCAACAAAAAATAATTAAATCATTGTCAGCGATGACTTGAACTTATTTTATACGTTTTTGTACACGGCTTGAATAAAAGCTTGGCTTTTAAAAGGTTTTTAATTAGTGAATTCATTTTATGCTTTTTAGTTAGGTCGCCTTGATCTGTCCATTTTAAGTAGAGCATCGTTATCAAAAGGTTTTTTCCCTGTCAGTTTTGAGCTATAAGAAATCATGATCTCCGTGGAAAAACTCCCACACACTATTTTGAATAAAATCGGACATAATCACAAAACTCGTACGCCATCCTGAAGTCACCATCTTGAATTTATGGATTTTGTCAAAAAAATCATGATCTCCGAACCTGAAAACCCCCACATACCAATTTTGAAACGAATCGGACCATAATCACAAAACTCGTCCACCATCTTGGAGCCGCCATTTTGAATTTATGAATTTTAACAAAAAAATTAATAATCTCAGACCCCGAAAGCCCCCACATACCAATTTTGAATCAAATCGGAACATAATTACAAATTTCGTCCGCCATTTTGTTTTTTTCTCTAAATTCCACGAAGCGAACGAACGACGAAGCTTGTAAAAAAGAACGCTGTCAACAAAGTAAATATCATTATCAAAGTTTTCATACTTCAATCAACGGCCGCACTAGCAGGGCCCCCGTAAGGGCTACTGGCGCCTGTATGCAAAAAAGGATTTTGGCGCCCTTCAAGGCATTTTGGATCATGTTTTTTTATTTATTTTTTCGAAGGTAGGTAGGTAGGTAGGTAGGTGCTTGAAATAAAGCAAAAAACTGAACTTTAGAAGTCATATTTATTTGTAGACTAAAATATCAAAACGAAGCAAACAGAATAAAATCATAACAAAATAAATTAAATTAAATTCTTGTTCACAACCATTTTAAAGCATTTACCAAACTAATGGGGTACAGACACGTTGTTTATAAATACTATAAATTAACCCAAAACTAAAAATCACATCTTTTTCAGGAACAAATAACAGAAATATTGCCTAATATCTACATATATATAAGTACTACTTTCTACTTATACTTAGATATTTAAAAAAATATGCAGGTACTTCTGATAAAAAATACCTAGGTAACTTCGTTATAAAATTGAAAATGATAGCTGGGTACAATAGAAAATTGAAAATAGCTATTGTAGTAGCGATATTTTCCGAGACTTTGCTGTTGCAAATTCATTAATTACATCGCTTAAATTTATACCATCAAAAATTTCTTGTTCAATTGCTAATATTGCTAGCCCAGACAATCTTCCTTGAAACATTGTCGATCTTAAATAATTTCTAATGATTTTCGCACCTGAAGGTCTCTTTCTTTGATCCTGAGAAAACAAATAAATAATTAGTACTCATGGGAATGAGGAATTATTTCCTAATGTAAGCACAATAATAATCACCAAGTTTGCATATTTGAGTAAAAAGTAATTTGTTCGAGCCCTTTCAGCTCAAACCCTTTCAAAAATAAGGGCAAAAAAATATCAAACTAATTTGATCCTATAGCCCTTAAAAAACCCTACAAAGTGGTTTTTCAAAAAGATCGATAGCATAAAAACTAAGCGAGTTATGGATAAAAAACCAATAACTTTTCAAACTCGTACATGACATTTCAATTAATAAAAAGATATTTGGGTAAAAAAAAAATAATATAACCAGTATCCTATAAAGGGTTAATGTTGATATATAAAGTAGGGAACACTTAGCATTTTATAAAAAATCAAACCGTTGAAATTGCATTCAGCAGGTATTCAGCACTTAGTTTTTCTGAAAAAAAAGTAGTAAACAGAATATTATACAATACAACACTTGACAAAATAAAAATAACTTCAAATGTTAAAATCAATAGGATTACTTGTTACTTGTTTTTATGCACTTGTTGCATGGTCCAGTGAACTAACCAAATTCAAAACGCCTCTGGCGATGCATCGCTTTTATAGCGCTCCAGGCATTATTCATGTCTAAACAGGAAAAATCAAGAAACTACCGCCTGACATGTTCTCGCAACATAGGAATCGGCAGTAACTGGATAATATACTTATAAAATTTCGTGTGTATTTATACCCAATCCTATTTAATTTCTCAACTTTTATTTCAAAATTAATTTTTGTTTTTTTTGCGAATATTTTTGCAATTTTTGACACTGGGTTTTGGCGCCGCCCCCAAAGGATGGCGCCCGTCTGCATTGCACTCTTTGCACATATGGTAGCGGGGGCCCTGCGCACTAGGTGAAATAACTTGCTCCTTGTCATTATTAAAGATATGTAATTGTTAGTCATAAGCACACAGAGTGTTAGTTACTATCAGTCTTCCTTCAATAATCAGCCTAGTTTTATATTTTCATAAATATCAGTGGCATTAGGAAGATCACGGGCATGCGCGAATGTACAAGTCCCCAGTTCATTTTGCATTTTTTTTATGGTGTGATTCTGTGTTGCGGCTAGTAGAATATCGAACCAACGCAAGCGGGTCTTTTACTCTTCTGTGGATATCGTGAACTGTATGATGGAATTCCCCAAATTACTGGCAACATGGGGATTTTAGGTATAGTATTTTTGTCTGATGTTTCTGATACATTATGTGACATATCTCATTGGAAACATCATTCCTCATATCAAAATTCGTTTCTATCAACTCTGAAACCCAAACATAATCTTTATTACATTATCCTGAAATTATGAGAAACATTGGACCACTGAACCATTTTTACACACTGCGCTTTGAATTGAAACATAAATAGTCAAAAACTGCAGGAAATGTTGTGCAATCACGGGTCAGTATAACATCAACTGAAATTATAGCAGAGGTTTATATCAAATAGATGATTTGAAAAAAAAATGTGAAATGTGACTTTTGAAAAACATGCTAGCACTCATCGTGTATGTGATGTTAAACCGAAAATATCCTCACCTACTCTTCTGCACAAGTTTGAATTTGCCATTAAAAAAATGCACTGAGAACGTTTCTTGTGAATTGAATAAAATAATCGAAATCGAGAACATGGGTACTAATTGATGGTATCGTTCGTTTTATATTAGTCAATTCAATCAATGAGGTATGTTTTGTTTTTGAAGAAATGAAAATAATATATTTGAACAGACATTTATTTGCTTAATAAGTGGAATTCACCCACACGAAGATGTGTTTTACGAACACGAATTGAGTACACGACACAGTGAGATTAGTCTCCATTCAAATGGTAAAATTTACCTTACATGTTTCTGATTCGAAGCTCCCATGATCATCTCAAAAAGTTATTAGCATTTTTCTCACAATTAAATTGCTCTGCACCTGAAAGTTTCAGGGATATATTCTCATTGGAAGTTGAAGCAAAGTGAATGCAAAAAAGATAGTGAAAGTAGGATAGTGCAATCGGAAATGTATTACTCATTCCATCATTTTGTGGGCACTATATTAATGAAAAATTATATCCTTGCTGACTGGATGCATTATAAAATCCTTTTTATATTTAAACATTGTATTTAATATGTCCATTTGGAAAAATTTGGAGCTGATTCAGATTTCTCTTGATGAATGAATGGGACTGTTATTTTATCTCAATGGTGTTGCACATATTTTCAGCATGTTGTACTTGAAAGGAAAATTCCATTAAGAATATTGAATTTTGTTGTGTTTGATAAAAGGTTTGTAAGTTTGTAAGTGAAGTGTTTATTTCACTTGATTCAATATTCCTGCTCTGCATGCATCTTAGCACCTTTGGGAAAAATAACTGATCCTACTCATTTTTCCTAAGGGAATCTTCAGTTTCAATTCAACAATATAGTTTTGAAAGCCCTGTAATTGGAATTTTCCAAGCAAAATAATCAATTGACGTAAGTAATCAATTTCATTGCTGTAAGTGGTAAAGTTATTTACTGTAAGTAATTTTTTCATTGTAAGAATGACATAATATTTTTGTCATAAAATGGTTGAATAATAGCAAATAGCTATTTTCATTACCACAATGACGGTGTTGAATAACAATATGTAAAATCAAATAGATGATAGTACGAAATATACACCAAATGTACACATCAACAAATACCTTTTTCTCATACCAAATGAAATCGACAATAACAACAATCAAAATATATATTTAGGGCAAGAACTTTGTGGCATTACTGTAAGTACCTGATTTGGTAGCACTATTTCATATTTGAATTTCAGTGTGATAATGGCAATTGGACACTGTCATGGACTTTTTTTCCTAGTGACAATTAAAGTGGGACCCAGTCCCCAATACGGATGCTTCCTTTGATTGCCATTACCAAAAATATAATAGTGGTTATTGAAGTTTTTTCTCGGTGCATGACCGACAACCAGAAAATCCATTTCAACACATGTCACCTGATTACCGATTTGACGTGAATTGAGAGAATAGTGGAGGAGGGTGAGTCAAATTGCCAAGATATCAGAGAATTCGCATAGAAAAATTGTTATGAATGTAACGTGAATCACATATACCAATGTTTAGCCATATCTGAGAAAAAAATACAAATGTTTACTCGCATCATTCAATATAAAAAAATCATTGATTATTTTTTCACTATGAAATTGATCTACTCAACGAAACTAATAAGTCAGTTTCAGTACTAATAGAATAGGTACGTGTGGAATGGATATTTGAGCAAATGAATGGAAAAAACTACCATCTGGTCTTATCCAACATCTTCATAACATCAGTTGAATTCAGACGAACTAATAGTTACAAGAAACCCTACAATACATTATAAACATTTCGTACATTCAATTATTCCATTCATTCATGTTATACAATTCTTTAACAATCTCTTGAAGAGAAAATGAGTTCTGTTCGTAAATATCGCTTCTCAAGTAACCCCAAACAAAAGAAATAACATGATCTAAGACTGGAGATCTAATAGGCCAAATACCACCTGATTAGCGCCGTTTACACGGGCGTTCCATTCTGTCGGTTTTGGAACGTATTCCAGCGTCTGACGTCGTCGCGCACTTTTGAAGCGTACGCGCTAAGCGCGCGATACAAACATTTTATGACACTCCAGGTATACGCGCCAATTCTGGCGAAGTGCAAAAGCGTTGGTGTAAATGCAAAAACCGACAGTTTTGGACTAGCGTGTGAAACTTTCACATGGTTGGGAAGTTTAAGACAGCTCGTGACCAGCTAAAGTGATATCATGTTTTAAGAAGGGTTAAAAATTCAGAGAATTGCCTACACACTAGCCTACGTTTTTCTACCACGGGAAGAAAAGTATAAAAATGAGTACAAAAGTGACGTTAATATAGAAATCATTATGACATATCTCCATATTGAGAGAACTTGTGAGCTTCCATTTCTTTCTGTTTACCTAATTTTTTTCTCTTCTTTTCGAAATACTTTTAATTTTCTTTGCCACAAAGTCTCAATTTGCATAACGCAAACAGAATCCTTTGAGAAATTCATCAATTTTTCATAAGCACAAATTAATTTTCTTCCGACACATGTGAATATTTTCAAATTCACTAACAAATACTTATTGAAAAGAGAAATAATTTGCAGAAAGGGAGTACTGATGAGATGATACTGATGGCCCGAAAACTTGGTGCGCTCATGTGCGTTTTTTCGACAAAGTGTCTATTTCACAAACATTCAATAATTTTATACACAAAACAATGTCATTTAGTTGAATGATAGTTTTCAACGTAATCGGTTGGAACTAATTTATATGAGATGCATATCATATTTGCCAAAAAAGCGACGAATGAGCTAGTTTTTCAAATTACATGAGTAAAATAAAATCAGTCTTTTTATAACGTGTTGAGTATAAAGTTCATGTAACCCTGCCATAAGTAAAATAAAACAAGATCAAAATTATACTTTAAAAAACTAAAAAAACACACTTTTGTAGCAATATGACCAAGGAATTCACTTTAATTTAAAAAAGTGGGGCGCTTGTTAAATATTGTCTGCTATTTGTCCGGCCCCGTATACATTCTGATGAAAACCCAACGGAGACCAAACTGACAGAAGGAAGAGTGTAGCGGAGATATTATTATCGATTTGTTTCATATAGGTTTTGTTTTGTTGATAAGAATGACATGACTGTCAGAGATTATTAATGAAAATTTTCATGTCAATTTTCGTTGAAAATATAATAATTTCATATACAGTCCACAATAATAGTTTATTTCACATCAGTAGTGAACATTTGGTCGTATTCGAGCCAGATACTTTATTCAACGTATTATAGGCAGTATTCCTATAAGAAATTATTTGAAGAAAGCAGAGCTGGTCATCAAAATTGAATAAGGTGATTCAGTGCGCAGTGGAGCAAAAAAGAAGAGGGTCTAATAACCTGCGAGTCCTTTCCATTTACCATTATTCTATCCTATAACCTGTGAGTCCTTTCCATTTACCACTGTCCTTTCCTTCCTATTTGAGTATAGCCTTGATTCGTGTCGGCGGGATGATTAATTAGGGGAAAAAGGGGAGATTTGAAAATTTTGTGGGACACTTGATTTGAAAACTGTGTTGAGGAACAAGTTACACAATTACATGGGTTAGAGAAGGCAAATTGGGATGAATTCAATGAAATTCAAGGGGAGCTTGAAGCATTGGAACCAACTGAAACCGATGAAAGGGAACGCGAATAATTTGAAAATAGATATTTTCATATTACATCTTTATGTAAAACTGCTGCAAAGGTTTTTTCAGCTTCATTTCACAATGATTCTGAGGGATCAAATAAGATATCCAAAGTCAAATTATCGACGTTAAAATTACCAACTTTTGACGGGCAATATAATAAGTGGCTCGAGTTCGAAGATGCTTTTGAGGAATCGTTAGCTGATATTAAAAAAAAACATGATTTGCGTTCTTCATTGGAAAAGGGTGTGTTAGATTTGATTCACTCAATCAGTGTCACGGCTGTGTATTATAAAATCGCGTGGCAAATGTTAATAGATAGAATTGTGAATAAAGGTTTGATGATACACAATCATATAAGAGACATCTTTGAGAACAAACCCATTCTGAGAGAGTCTCATACAGAGTCGAGGCATTTTATGATTCTGTAACAAAAAATTTGCGGTCCTTACAAAAGTTAGGAAGTACAGATTCGTGGGATCGGTTAATATATACATTTTGACCAGTAAATTCGATAACGTGACTAGACGAGATTGGGAATCGTATAAATACCAAAATGAATTACCGACAATGTCGGATATGAATAAATTTCTGAACATGAAGAAATCGAGAAGTATCATAAAATTAATAAGAAAGGCACATCTAGTAGTTTCGCAGCAAGTACCTCCAATTTCAAGGGAGATTTCCAATGTTATTACTGCAAACAAAATCATGCAATTTATAAATGCATGGATTTTCTTGAATTACCGTTGAATAGCGAAAAACTGAAACAAAAAATAAAAAACTGTGTCTCAACTGTTTAAAATCGAGTCATTCTTCGTGGAGTTGTGAATCGCAACAATGCTTCAAATGCAATAAACCTCACAACTCATTATTGCATATCCATTATATGAAAGAATCTGATTCAAAAGTAGCTTCAATCAAAGCTGGTGGAGAGGAATCGGTGAAAGCAGAGTCAGTAGCAGGTTGTACATCCGACCGTCAAACCTCCTCTGCTTTGCAGTGTAAAGTAGACAATTCTGAAGTTTTTAGGAGTGTCGACATAAGCCTACCAGTGGTGTCACAAGTATTGTTGTCCACTGCTATTGTTTGAATAAAATATGAAAATAAAATTGTTGAATGTCGAGCGCTAATGGATAGTGGTTCACAGAGCAACTTTATATCATAATTGCTATGTAATGAATTGAATTTACCAAAGAAAAAAATTTATCATATGATAAAGGGTGTGAGAAAATCACTAGGGAAAATTAGCAATCAGGTGAATATTTCAATAATGTCATGTCATGATGAGTTCGAGTGGATATTAATTGCCTTATCTTACCGGAGATTGTAGATAAGTTACCAAACTATACATTCGACAAAACTATTCTCAATATTCCGGACGAGTATGAGTTCGTGGATCCAACTCCCAATACATCTATCCAAATAGATATTTCACTGGGTTCTCATGTTTTTTGGGTGGTTATATGCTCAGGGCAGAGACAATTAGGTAAAAACATACCCATATTACAGAAGTCTGGTTGGGATGGATTTTAGCCAGAAACTTATATTTCAATTCACAAAGCAATGTATCTTTGAGTCTCTTGGTAACCAAAGTTGATGACTATATTGATGATCAAATATAAAAATTTTTGGATATCGAGGAGATTGGAAATCACGACCGTAATTTATCCGAAGCTGAAAATTATGTTGAACTATATTTTGAAAAAACTACAAGACGGGACGGCACTGGTCGGTTCATAGTGAGCATTCCTCTCAAAAATAATTCAAATCAATTGGGAAACTCACGTAAAATGGCTTTGAATCATTTCCAGTCAATATAAAAAAAATTAATGAAGAATTCCAAATTGAGGAGAGATTATGTTAGTTTTATGTAAGAATATGAATCGCGTAATCATATGTCCGGAAATAAGCGAAGGGTCTGAAAACTCAAATGAATGTTTTTTGTCACATCATGCGGTGATCAAAAGTAGTAGTATTACCACGAAATGCCAAGTGGTTTTTGATGCAAGCTCCAAAACAGATAGCGGTACCTCTCTCAATGATGTTCAGTTTTGTGGACCTGCTCTGCAAAATGAATTTTTTTCAATTCTCATTTGATTTCGTAAATAGAAATAGGTTGTTACGGCAGACATTTTCCGAATGTTTTGTCGAATTTTAATAGAAGAACAACAAAGATGTCACAAAAACATATTTCGGAGAGCAGAACCTAACAAAGAGTTAAAAACCTTTTAGTTGAACACGGTCAGCTACGGCACTACATCTGATCCTTATTTGGCGGTAAGATGTATTATTCAACTAGCAGAAGATAACGTTGAAACATTTCCGATTGCTAGTAAAATAATAAAGAAAGACTTTTATCTAGACGACCCGCTGACTGGTGCAGACTCAGTGCTTGAAATTCTCAAAATACAAAAGGAAGTTTCGCAAATATTGGCAAGTGCTGGTTTCGATTTGAGAAAATGGCTTTGCAATGAACGGAATATTTTAGAGAAATTTCAAGTCAATAGTAAAATAGATTCGAATGTGTCACCTATTGGTGGATTCGAAAACAATAAAACACTTGGTATTTATTCGAATGCTCGCTCTGATATCATTCAATATTCCATTAGAGAGTTCGATAAAATAAAAGAAATTAATCTGTCAAATTTTTGATCCACTAGGATCATTAGGTCCTATCATAATTAATGCCAAACTCATTATCCAGGAAATTTGGAAATTGAAAATACCTTGGGACGAAGATGTTCCGTCTGAAATTATGGAAAAATGGTTGCATTTCCAAAAAGAATTGAGTATGTCAACATTGAATTGCATGGTTTCTCTGATTCATCAGAGCGTGCATACGGTGCCATCCTGTATATTCGCTGTGTCAGTTCAACAGACACATAGTTTCTAATTAGCTTTGTGCAAAATCTCAAAGACAATTAGTTCACCCAGATTAGAGCTTTGCGGTGCGGTTTTACTAGCAAATTTGGCAAAAAAGGTAAATGCTACATTAGAATTGAATTTTGATAGAGTATTTTATTGGACTGATTCAACAATTACGTTGGCTTGGATGAGGGGTGAACCATCTAGAAGGAAAACATTCATGCCAACAGAGTCAGTAGAATTCAGTCATTGACTACGTTAGATCAGTGGAATTTTGTTAAAGAGGAGTCAAATCCAGCTGATTTAATATCCAGAGGTGTTACTCCTGAAGTACTCTGTGAATCCAGATTATGGTGGTATGGACCTGAATGGTTTCGCGAAGATAGTTCTGGATGGAATTTAAAACAAATAGAAATTGAATCGGAAATTCCGGAACAGAGGAGTACCGCCAGCGTGCCCATTAATTATAACGACAATGTCACTCTATTGTTGATCAATACATTTTCATGCCTGAAAAAAAATAGAGAGAATATTGTCATATATTTTGAGATTCATAAGAAACTGCAAGTCTGTCGCGGTGGAACGCCAACGAGGTGTTTTGGCGCCATCAGAATTGGCATCCGCGCTTTATATTTTAGTTAAATTCGTACAAATGCAATGTTTCAGCATGGAATATACCGATCTGGTGAAGGGAAAGGAACTACATGAAAAAAGTAATTTTTTTAGTTTGAACCCATCCATACTCGATGGTGTCATACGTGTAGGAGGTAGAATACAAAATTCTAAAATATCATTCGATAAAAACACCCGATAATTCTACCAAAAGGTCGGAGATTCACTGACCTAATACTAACATATGAACATGAAATATTATTGCATTGCGGAACGCAAGCGCTCTAATGTTCTATTAGAGATCGGTTTTGGCCAATATCAGGCAGAAATTCATGTAAAAAAATAGTTAAGAGGCGTATTATTTGTTTCGAAGTGAAACCTGTAGATACGAATTATTCGATGGAAAAATTTACCTTAATGTAGAGTCAATAGTTACTCACCTTTTTTCAATGGAGGTGTCTACTATGGTGGACCATTCCTTATGAAGGAAAGGAAAACATGAGGGGCAAAGATAACTAATGAAGGGTATATTTGTTCATTCGTATGCATGAGTACGGAGGCCGTACATCTCGAACTCGTGTCTGAATAGACCACCCAAGCCTTTCTTGCACCTTTGAACCATTTCACAAGCAGAAGGGGTAAACCTTCCAATATTTTTACGGATAACGGTTCCAATTTTGTTGGCGCTACTAATGAATTGACAAAATCTCATGAATTTCGCTATCGGAGGATAAGAATATTGCCAACTTCCTGGTGAATAAAAATATAAAATGGAACTTTATTCTCGCAGGGTCACCGACCGTCGGTGGTATTTGGGAGGCGGGAATGAAGAGTACAAAATATCACTTAAAGAGGGTAGTTGGAAACTGCGTTTTAACTTACGGAGAGTTTGCCACCGTGTTGGCTCGGATTGAGGCTGTACTCAATTCACGTCCACTATGTCCCCTTTCCGAAGACCCTAATGATCAAAGTGCACTGACGCCAGCCCATTTTTTGATCGAAAGATCAATGTCGGCGCTACCAGAAATTAATTTGATGGATGTTTCCGAAAATCGGCTGGGAAGATTTCAACGTTTACAGTCCATAGCGCAACATTATCGAAAGCGGTGGAATCAAAAATATCTGGCTGAATTGCAGACTAGGCTGAAGTGGAAGCAGAGATCCGAACAGCCACTAAAAGTTGGATCACTAGTTCTAATAAGGAATGACTCTGCTCCCCCTCTTCAATGGCAGCTGGGCAGAATTGCAGCTCTTCATTAAGGTAGTGAAGGTGTCGTACGAGTTGTAAACATTAATGTGAAGCATGGTGTACGCGCTACCGATAGAGATAACTGTATTCAAATGACAATTTCACAATTTATCTGCTGTTCATTTGATGTAACAATTTGAATTTTCCGATTTTCTATACTTCTTGTCCATTCGTTTGTTGTTGAAAAGGGTGCTTCCAAGGCGGGCGAAATGTAAGATATTGTATACTATTTGTCCAGCTCTGTATACATTCTGATGAAAACCCGAAGGAGGCCAAACTGACTGAAGGAAGAGTGTTGCGGGGATATTATTATCGATTTGTTTTATATATGTTTTGTTTTGTTGATAAGAATGACATGGCTGTCAGAGATTATTAATTGAATTTCTCATGTCAATTTTCCTTGAAAATAAAATAATTTAATATACAGTCCACAATAATAGTTTATTCCACCTCAGTAGTGAACAGTGCTTGAAATCAGTTGTCTTGAACTTTTTATCGCTAGCTATCAGTAAAGTCATTATGAAAAGTAAGTAGAGATCACCACACGCTTTTTTTACAATATAATTAATTTTTTGGTCAAAGACTTCATTCTCATTATTTTCAACTTTATTCATATTGCTACAAAATTGTGTTTTTTCAGTTTTTTTCAAAATATTATTTCAGTTTTAACTTCCAGTCCATATTACAAGAAAAGCGTGTTTTTGAACTCTTCTACTACGAAAGAAACCTCATCGATGAATTCATCCACATGACAAGTTTTTACTAACTTTTGGAGAAAGTAGTTTGGAAGGGGGTTGATATGGCTCTTCAGCCTCTCCGTACCTCAACCTAAATGGTGTTTTGTACAGAACTTCTGGTGAAACTTCTGGTCGAAATGTAAAATAGGCATTTTTGGCCGTGAGTTCATCTTGTGAATTAGTTTTTTTCCTAATGATCTTGGTGATAATACTAGGTCATAGCTATCAAATTATTGAATTGTCATCGGTTCCAAATACGTGAGCAAACGAGGCCGTGAAAATTATTTCCAAAGATTACGTTACATACATTCATACATACATACAGGTGAAGCTAATGAAGAGTGTGTAAAAAAGGTTTAAAATTGAATAACCCTTACGCCATACAAATAAATTCAATTTCATTACTTCACTAGGCTGTTGCTAGGAGTACTTGATGAAGGATATTTGTCAGTGGTGACATTTAATTTCAAACTAAGCCAAAAATGGATGATTCCAATAAACCTAGATATGGTTTCTCCTAATTTAGCAATAAATTCAATAATATGCAGTAAATCAAGAAGCAGGTGTGGAGAAGTATGAAAAATAGTGTTAACAGGAAGGACTGGAAAATGTCTATGAAAAGGTTCTGTTGGCGTCTTCCAAACGAAAAAAAACTACAAATCATCTACAGTATGGAGTGGCCACCAAATTTTGAATTGATGCGGTCGATACTTGCTGAAAATCCATATTAAAGTAAACAAGAGACACTCACTCTACTAAATGATTTTTCCCCTCTCCACTACTGTAGAGTACGTGTCATGGTTTTGTAGACCAAGTTTAGTAAAAATCATATAGTGAAGTTAGTGTCTTTTGTGTACCTACTCAATGTTGAGGGCCGAATCGAATATCATAAGAATCAATGAAGTCCTGAAATATACTACTCTGTTAGCATCTTTGAAGCAAAGGCCAAAAGAGTGTGATTTTTACAAGAGAGAACTTCGGAACTTCCAGTAGAGAGGCTGATAACAAAAAGTTTTCATTTGCAAAGGTTCACTGTCATTGTATTTGAAATATTCATTTAGATTGTTGGTTATTTTAGGTGGCCATTATTATTGAACTTACCGGTGCTTGTAGAAGAGCAGAACTGATTGAGATGCGAATCAGAGATGTTGTAGGTGGAGAATAATTTCTCAAACTACAATTCCAAACACACAAAAAAATGTGATACGGAAATTTTTGGCCATATGATGCAACATTTCTGGATATAAAAGTATTTTGTATTGTACAACGAGCAAGGAATTCTACTGATTCCTCACGAGTTGAGAGAGTTGCGGTTCGAGCTGAAAACTGATAAATGTTCAATCCATGCGCGTGGAACACTACATTTGTTCAAACGAATACGATTTTGCTCCAATATTACTCTCATTTTAATTGCGAATAAATTAAATCCTAGTATTTCTTTTTCCTTCTGTTATGCAGTTATGAGGGAAAACACCCTCGTAAAGTTGAAATGGGAACATTTCAGGAGGCTAACAGATAATTGAATTTTTCTGGGTTTCCAATACTTTACAACTTCTGAAGTAGATTGTAAATTTTTAGAGTTCTTTATGGAATTAACTACCGTTTTAGCTAATTCGTATATAGTGGTCATGGATTTATCGATATATCCGTTCGCTATTGTGGTGGATTTCCAGCCACCATGCCTTTTCAAAGAGGTAACGTCTTCTCCTGCATCAACCAGAATTATTGGAGATCTGCGGGAACAGTGGCCTGTATACAATTCCGGATTCGGTAGTTTCAAGTATTTGGCTATTTATTTCCCGATCTCTCCAAACTTATTGATTGCAATTTTTTGAACAGTGCACTTTCTCTTCTGATAATTGAGAAAGGGAGATAGTCAATAACGTTTGATGGGCGAAGATCGACATATTTTTTATATATTTCATAAAAATGCCAGTTATCCTGAATTTTCGCACAACTTTGTTTTTGGTGTCATTGTTACAAGAATTTCTGATCGCAACTGCAAATCAGATATTTTTATTTGGCGTAATCCTATAACCTTTTCCCATTTATTCTTTAAAGTTGCAAAATAATCCTTCCTAGAGAGGTGCGCGTGCCTAACTCTTATAGCGGAGGCAAGGGCATTCAATAAATAAAGTTAAAATTAATATTTTCAGGAAATGAAGTTGGTTTCATCAAGTTGAAATTTGGACGCTATCTACAGTAAGAATACTTTACCCAACTCATTCTCTATCAATTTCTGTAGATAAACTCTCTGTACCAGAAACATTCTCCAAATCCCACAATAAAAGTTTGAACCTTTGAAATTATACTTTAATTCCTGGTTCTTTATCAAATACAATATATGAAATTCATATGCGAAAAAAAATATAATTTCGACGATTTCAAAAGAATACTGTTCATCTCAGTAATTTATGTGAACCTGTACCCAAATAAATCTCAGAAGCAGAAAGGGTTGTCATGTTCGAATATTGGTTCAAATGCATTTAACCTTATATGTTACCGTTGTTACAGGTCCGTTTACACAATCTTGTATAAGATTTTCCTCGGCATCCTAATCTCAATAACCAAAATTCTGTTAGATCCAATGGTTGATGATCCAGGCTTCCAAGACCTCCTTGGCTCTGGAAATCGGAGGATTATCTGCCTTCCTATGGTATACTTGATCCTGCAAGTCTTTTGATAAGTTGTTTTCCTTTAGCAACGTTTAGTGGTCCACTTTCTTTTTTTGTACTGAGAGTAAACTAGTGATGTTCCTACTGTTGATTGATCCCTCTCATATATTGATAAAAATCCAATTTGAATGGAAGATATGCTTAACGATCTGTTATTAACTATCTGTTACAACGAACTGTGATTAACGATTTGTTATCAACGAAATCCGTTATGAGCGAGTTGTGATCAACGAGCTGTAATCAACGATCTGGCAGAAGTATAGCATCAAACAAAACGAAACTATCTTTTGTAAAACATGTCTGTCTACTTTCATTTTTGATCGTTTTTGGTTCGAAGTTAACCAAAACATGATTTTCTGAATTATTTTAGAAATTATGAAATTATATTTATTTTTTGGCAAAGTTGTCCTTTTGATTCGTATAGGGATGGTACAGCTAATTGACTATCACCACCCACGAGTTCTTTCTTTGAAGTCAGGAACAGAAATGGAACATTTTCAACTTCCTTCTTTCTCAAATAAATATCAGACTGCATCTGTCAAGTTTCTTATTTCCTGTTGTTTGAGCTGTGTTCCAAAAACCGGTCCACAGAACTCATCCCAATCATGAAACAATATATATCTTCGCTGAAGGCGTTTATTCTTGAGTGTCACCTCTGTTTTGCAAGTCTGTGGTATGGTCAGATGCAACAAAAAATATTAGTTCTTGTTTCCTCATTCTTGGTTACATCACACCAGGGTACTCTAAACTTACTCTGAATGCATCTAGGAAATTTGTCATTTCCAAATGGCATCGAAAATTAATTGTTTGGAAATATTTTCATCAGACAGTTTTATTATTCGAAATGTGCCCTAATATCAAAATATATTCGGATAATATCCTGAGGAGGAGAATCAGAGCATCCGCGAGCTGTGGAAATAAAAGGATCACTCATGAATGTCATAACCTGTAATGTCACCAGTAAAATGTAACCAGATTCAAAAGTAATATATAAGTTATATTCCATATTATTGTGCATAGATTATTGAAACGTTTTGCAAAAAGCAAACGTTATAATCCATATTTGCGCCAAGTACCCATAACTCCCATAATAAATGCAACCTGTGGAAAAATTATAATTTTTACATGCCCAATAAAACAAAAATTTGAGATTTGAACCGCCGACACGCTGTCTTATACCTATGTGATGTTTCAACAACGGCATTTATAGTTGTTTAGTAAAAGTTTTTAAATTGAATAACATTGTTTGAAAGAAGTTTTTGAAATAATTTTAATTTCATTCATATATTTTTATATAGTCATTAGGAATTCATCATTAATTTGTTGAAAATATAAACAGGATATTCATAAAATCAGATTTGGAATAATCTGCGACTGAAAGATAAACTTCAGTCACTATCTTCCATCGTCAAGATAACCTCTTGTGGGGTATTCATGTTGAAAAGGGAAACATTCTCAACTGAATATTGATAGAAAGATTTTTCTATGAATTGAAAAATCCACGATTGGAATTGAGTTATTTTTTGTGAATGTCTGACAGAAAACAACTACTTTCCCGGCTAAAGCCACGCTGGACATTGAACTACATCTGATAGATATTCTGAAAAGGCCCTAACTCAAAAGAAAAAATCTGAAATTGAAAATTTGCATTTTCATTCAGATAGTTATTTGATTTTCTATTCCAGTCTCATTTAAGAACTCAAAATGAATAAGGAAAGAAAATGTTTTCCGAGAGAAACCAAATTTTAATTTTTTAAATGAATACCCCATAAGAGGTTATCTTGACAATGGAAGATAGTGACTAAAGTTTATCTTTCAGTCGCAGATGATTCCACATCTGATTTTATGAACATCCTGTTCATATTTTCAACAAATCAATCTATCATACCCCATAACAGGTTTCAATGTCAGAAAACACTAATTTCAAAGTGTCTCTCCAAAAGAAATGATTCTAACTTTTTCCATCTTTGCAAAGTGAGATTGCTCCTTGAAAATGTGTTTTCCATTTTTTCCAATCTTCCTGATGATCGTGGAAGCGTGAAATAGATTTTCGTCGACAAAAATGTATTGATGACCTAGTGAATGCGATGTCTCTCCTACGTCAATGTTACGAATGATTTCTGTTGGGTACTCTCTTTTGGAAAACATTCTTCTTTGCCTCATTCATCTTTATGAGTTCTTAATTGAGACTGGAATAGAAAATCAAATAACTATCTGAATGAAAATGCAAATTTTCAATTTCAGATTTTTTCTTTTGAATTAGGGCCTTTTCAGAATATTTATCAGATGTAGTTTAATGTCCAGCGTGGCTTTAGCCGGGAAAGTAGTTGTTTTCTGTTGGACATTCACAAAAAATAACTTCATTTTAATAGTGGATTTTTCAATTCACAGAAAAATCTTTCTATCAATATTCAATTGAGAATGTTTCCCTCTCCAACATGAATTCATCATCTTCTGCGCATTCAATAAAGTCATTGATTTTTCCTGCTTTTGGTCCGTAACCATCTGATTTTGTTTTTGAAAATGTTTCCGGAGGTCATCTGTATCTTTGCTCGCAGATCAGAAGCTGACATTCTGAAAATCAAGGGCATGTGGGCTAGAAATACAGTACTGGGGCAGAAGGTAACGTAAATAATTATTTGGACAACAAAAAAAGAGTTGTAAATAACATACTGGGAGAATTGAACCCATTAGACCCAGTATATGTAAAACGAGCAAGTAGGTATTTTGAAGAAAGAAATAAAATTTTCATCAGTTTCGGAATTCAGTTCTAGTAACCAGGATTGTAGTTGTATATACAAACGAGCCATAACTTTTTCAAGTGAACAATAAAGTGTGATGTTTCATAGTAATGAAAGGGGGAATAATGTATTTATTTATTCTTAGTCATGATTGATGGTATATTGGGACCATGATTCACACTGAAATAATTTTCTTGATAACATTCTTCGATATCTTTTCAATTCAACTCATTTTTGGTTGGTCTTCCTTATTCCCGTCAAACCAATGATTAGATGACAAAATAAATTTTTTGGTTGTCGAACAGGAAGGAACGAACCCCTATTGAAGTTTCATAAAATTATCAAATTGTAATATTCAAATTTTCTGTACCTAATGCTGAAGTAGCGATCAATATTCTCTTATTTGTTCATTCTTTCTTGATTGGAAAACAATGGTTTTTCCCTAAGTTTCAATATTGTGATTGTAGATTACGAACATTAAATTAAAACTAATCCAGTCATCAGGTGAACTATATTTCCAGGTCTATAAAATTTGAAAATAATACGCGGGATTTCACAGGCTATCCCTTTACATATATATAAAACTACCAATACGTCACAAACCAGACTTCTGTAGCATATTACTCCCCCTACAATATGAAACCAATATAACTTTCTTCTCTTGTTACAAACAACATCAAGCCGCTGTCCTTGTTGAGCAATCATTTTGATTTGTTTTGTCGTTGCGGGTAATAAGAGTGTAGTTGAAGTTGGCTATGGGACACATCGCGATTTGTAAACGAACAATATTACGCCAGTGACCATGTTTTCTTCTCCAATATTATTATTGCGTGTTATCGAGTTTCAGTGGTGGTGAATATGAAAATGCCTGGATACGGATACTATTTGGTTCTATTAACTTTCTCAACAGTGGTAAGTTTTTACCTTTTCAGAAAGTTTTGATTTTTGAAGACACAACTTCTAATGAATAAAAATCAAAATGTGGTTTCCTTTCACATTTGCAAATGAAGTGATATCATTCACATGAATGTTTATTCTACCATTCATGCAAATCGTAAGAATAAATTACAAGAGCCGGTTTTATTCAAAACAAAATCCAATAGATCAGGAGCCACTTATTATTAATAACACTATAAAACGAAGTATTTTTAATGGGAGGTTTCACTTCAAACTTTAATTGTTAAAATATCATAGTTCGAATTCACAATTTGCGAGTCTGATTCTTTGGGTAATTTTTCTTTTAATGCATTCGCGCGCTACAAGACTTGTGGTTTTTATTATTTTCTGATTCCAGAGTCAAAACGTGGGGGTCTTAAACAATTTCGTGAATTCAGACCCTCGTAGTTATTTTTTTTCAATATTTCCCTTTTTTCGCAATAATTCATAAAAACTCAAATTAAAATGAATGGAAATTCATATAGTAACTATTTGTAATACATATTGGTAGAAGGGAAAAGCTATTGATGTCATGATCTGCTTATAGAGCTTGGAAAAGAAATATGATTCGAAAGAATATATTCATTTAGAACGTTCACCTGTAAACTATTAAAATTCAGTATTCAAATATAACTTCTTATTACGTAAAAATTATTCTATCCTAATGAACATTGAACTCAATGAAATCAGACATTTTAAAAATAATTTCATGTAACTATGGGTGAGACTAATTTATTTATAAACCACATGTGGAAGGCCCTGAAGTTGAAACCAGGGTTCACAAACATGGATGTACCATTAAAATAGTATCTAATTATGAGTTCATCAGAAAAATAGATTCTCTATTT